>JAODUE010001992.1:0-12067 GCA_027564755.1 Amblyopsis hoosieri
AGCATATTATCAGTTAGCCCTGTTATTGTGTATCTTATGCTAGTAGCATATTATCAGTTAGCCCTGTTATTGTGTATCTTATGCTAGTAGCATATTATCAGTTAGCCGTGTAACTTTGTCACATCTCTTACAACAAACCACCCTCCCTGTGGGGGATGAAGAGCAGAGCCACCAGCCCTGGCTTTCCTATGTGCTTTTGAGCAAGGCTCGCTGACAGGTGGACCAGCATGGTGTCACACCACCGCCCAAGATGTGTTCATTGCTCCTTTGCCCCCTATTTTTGCCACACGGCCCCTCACCCCCCACCCGGCCAGAGACAGCATTGGCATTGGCTCTCTCAGAGCCAGCCTTTACTTACATAAAGTCAGGGACAAAGCGCTATTGGCTAACTGTGTCAAGACCCGCCTACTTGACTGGAGAGGTATTTTGATTGACATGCACATCAACCAACTACACTGTACGTAACTCAATCAGCAAGTCGGACATTAAACTTAGAATTAGTTGAGAAACCAATCAACGTGAGTTTGGCTGTTTGCAGGTCTTGGTAAATAAGTAGGCTGTGGTTATTGCTTAAAATAATCGGAAACTCTGAAATGAGTAAATAAAGCGTAAAACGTACCAGAAGTACAATATACACACTTGTAAGTGACAATGCTAACAGACAATGAACATCTACTGCCACACGTCCTGATATAATAGCATATACTGCATATAATGTATCAGGAAGTGTAAGCATGTCAAGCAATAATTGCTTCCAGACATGCTTCCAGGGGTCTATGTATCAGCCGCTCAGCACTTTTATGTGACACAGTGCTGTAGTGGTGATGGACGGAGAAGGCTGAGGCTAGAATGAGACCAGTTAGCCCCTCCGTCCTCAAGCGCTGCTCGAGGGCTGACGAGCCCGATGCATGTGCCTCGGCTCTGGGTAATTGAGACAGGGCGGGTGGGGGGCATGCTGGAGGGTGGTGTGTGAATGCGGTGTGTGTGTGTGTGTGTGTGTGCGTGTGTGTTTTTGTTGTTGTTGTTGCTGTTCACTACCTGTCATTGATAAAGTGAGCCAAGGAGACTTTCAGGGCTTGAAGCTGTCATTGTTTCCCACCGTATTCTGCGCGCTCTCTCTCTCTCTCTCTCTCTCTCTCTCTCTCTCTCTCTCTCCCTCCCCTCAGCCTTGTGTGAAGAGAGTAACTGGTGATTACAAACGAACGACTGAATGTCTCTCTTTCTCTCCCTCTCTCTCTTCCAGTCGAGCCTAAAAACCCGCCGTCCCAACACCTTCCGAGACTCTCCTCCTTCCTCCCTCTCTCTCCCCTCCTCCGTCTCTGATGGACCAATCGTAGGCCACCTCTCTCCCTCTCTCTCTCTCTCTTTCTCTCTCTCTATCTCGCTCTCTTTCTCTCTCTTGCTCTCCTCCATCTCGCTGTTCATTCCTTAGCTCGCTATCCATCCATCTCTCTATCTCTCTACCCATCTCTCTGTCTACGCACGTGCGCACTTGTGTGTGTGTGCGCGCGCGTGTGTGTGTGTGCGTGCGTGCGTGCGAGTGTGTGTGCACACTTTGTGGCCGAGCCCCGTGGGGAGGGGGGAAACGAGGAGCAGCTGGGGGAATGAAACTCTGACACGCCGGAGGAGAGCACAGGAGAACTATGTGAGTACACGCACACGCATGTGCATACACTTGCACATGCACGCACGCAAACACACACACGTGCGGTGCACACCAATCACACACAGCCGTGCATGCGTACAGTGTAGGGCCGTCTTTGAAAAGCACATGTAATGCTTCGCTGCAATACACACACACACACACACACACGCACACACAAAGTCTAATCTCATTATTTTCAGATGCCGTTTGAGTTGTGACACAAAGTTACACACACGTTTGTCTATTTAATAGAAACAAAGAGTTTGTCATACATTTGTTGAAGTATTAGACTGAAAATGCGGAATTAGCAAGACTATAAAACCATAAGTTGCGTAAGCGACGTCATGAAGAGAGCGTTGTTTCGATGACGTTTAATGTGCGAGACAAAAGCTCTAGTTCACTGAGCGGTTACACACCAAACTAAAGATTACGTCATAGTTTCACAACAAACTGTGACATTCTTGACCTGAAAATACCGTTGACTATCATACATATTATTTTAAAACTAAGGTCCCGAACTAAGTGACTTAGGCTCACTATAGCTGTGTTCAAAATGACTGTCAGTACGTTACACACACACGCTCACACGCATACACACACACACACACACACACACACACACACACACACACAAACAACCTGTTTGCAATTTATCTACTGTAAATCACCTGTGCCACAGTCAGCTGTGACCAAAGTGTGAGTGGTGATGTTGTGTGTGTGTGTGTGTATAAAGGGGGGGTGTAATCCAACTTGTTCTATTACTGTCTGCATGTGTCTGGACGTCTGCAAGTGTGTTATTGTATTGTTTATGCTAATGTGTAAGTGTAGTTGTCTGCATTTGTCTCTGATAGTCTGTAAACATTGTGTTGTTGACTCCATGTGTCCTAGGCCCCGAGCACACAATGAGACGCATTGCTAAAGGCGCGGCCGATTCAAAAGCGCGTTGATAAAGCCCCGATAACACGGAGATGCGAACAGTGTTACTCCGCACCTTGCGCACACTTCTACGTCTCTACATAGACAGTCTATATGTGTGTCTACAAACTACATGTGTCTACAGACTACATGTGTATACATATGTACACACTACATGTGTCTACAGACTACATGTGTCTACAGACGTACACACTACATATGTACACACTACATGTGTCTACACACTACATATGTACACACTACATGTGTCTACAGACAGCACCTCCTGCTAGGCAAGCAGGAGATCACAGTGAGAATCACATGAAGGCAAAGCATCCCCCCTCCCCTCCCCTCCCCTCCCCTCCCTCCCCCGGTTTGTCTCCCATCTCAAATGTATAAGCTGTTATAAGCCAATAGGTGCCTGGGGGGGGGGAAGGGGGGGGGGGGTATCCTGAGCAATCCCACCTGCTTATTGCTGCGCAGGCAGTGGTGTGCTGTCTTCTTTTTCATGATTATGCTCTCAGCTCATCTCTAGCCGAGGCGATTTCCTATTTCCCTCTCCCATTTGGAGAGCGGTGGGGATAATGCCAGAGCGGCTCGCAGGCAGCTCGGGGAGCGAGAGCCGACGGGCGCAGGGCTCGGATTGCTTCCCACTTTCCCCGCCACACACACACACACACACACACACACACACACACAGGAGAATGCATCCGTGGCATTACAGTCACTAGAGGTTCTGCTCCGCGCTTGTCGTCGACGCTCCGCCGGTAATTCCGACGCCGCCAGACTTTCTGGTGTTTACGGCCTCCGGCTCCCACTGAAGGGTCCCCCACACCCCCCCACCCTAAGCACACTACAGCTTACATTACATGTATTAGGCCCGCGATATCGCACGGTCACGTCGCGTTTCCCTTAATAATGAGATGGAGACGTGCATGGCTGTGAGTTAGTTGTGTTAATGTCCGTCAGCTCAGGCTGAGGAATGGTGACTCCTGGTGTCTCCTGATACACTACAGCAGTAGTGTTTCCCCTCATCAAAGACACAATTCCCCCTTTAGTTGGTCCCCGTAAATACATGGAGGAAGTGGCTGCTGTTGTTGATGTGCAGCAGTGAGACATTGCATGTTTAAACTGCGGGTAAGCAGAACCCAATGGACATATTCACCATCCCACTATGTCTGCAATGCTGTCTGTACGGGCATCAAACAGTTGGGTTTGGAATTGATCCGTTACCACTTCCTGCCAGTAGGTGTCACCTGAACACGTTAGAGTGGAAGGTTCAAACACCGGAGCGTATCCCGGTTTACCATATGCTGTATTTGTCTTTGATGGCTGATGTGTCATTTGTAGCTGCACCTTTGAATGTATCATTCACTCAACCACGTCTATTGTGTGAGATACATGTGACTATTATTTGGGTCGGCAAATAGATGATCAAGAACACGCTGGTTCGAACCCCGCCAACTCCTCACCAATTGTCTTCCGGTGGTTAGGTGTCTCCTTGCATGGCCATGTGTGTGTGTATGTGTGAATGTGAGGCATACAAAGCACTATATATATATATATATATATATATACATACTGTATATATATGCAGTCCATTTACCATATATTAGTATCTGGCTGGCAGGGGAGACTGCTACTGCATGAGCCGGTGGTTGCTAGCATGTTGAAGCAGTGTTGTTTCCCCATACACATCACAGTGGCTAGGCAGATTTATGTTCCGCTAAAAAGCGTTCTAGTTAGTGGCCTATATAAGGGACAGCTTTGCAGAATATGTTGCGTGTCGCCAAAAACCATCTAGGCGATAGCGGTAGGCCTGTATCTTTATGTGATATTCATAACTCATTAGAAGATTAGTTACATCATTAATTGGGTTGCTTACTTTGAGGATGGCCAGTGGCTGTGTGGTCACGGACATACTTGAATTCCAATTAACGAAGTCCAAATGAATGCTTCTGTGTAGTTTCTTAGGTCAGTGACCTCTGTCGTTATTTAAAAAAGCAGGCTAGGTCAGTGATATTGCATGTTTTATTATTATTATCCGGAATGTAAAGCTACTGATACGGTGGGCAACACACATCATCAAAACACATGTCATGCATAAAGCCCCAGATAGTGTTTCTACTGTCCCTGAAGGTCAGTCTCTTGTCGGCCTTCTAGTATTCTACAGTACCTGGACGTGAAGCGGAAAAACACATATGAACAGTCGATAATGTTGCGTGTGCATGGGGCACAGCTGTTTAACGTGAATGCCAATGACGACATAATCCCACATTTAGGAAGCTTCATTTCTAATAAGTGTTGAAATAGCCTCTATAATCAACTGGGTGCTTGAAAAATACTTGGTTGCTAAATGATGACCGACGGATGGAATTGTGTTGTTCTTTAAAATAACCTCCCGTTGACTTTGAGTTCTTGAAATAGCATTAATTAACATACTTAATTGCCATGTTGAATAGAGTGATGGAATTCACAAATTTGCCAATGTGTTAACATGGCGCCAATTAAGCTCACACACACAATGTGTTTGGCAAAGAAATTGCTGCTTGCAATATTTTTTTCCAAGCTTCCTTGCCTGTGTTGACTGGCCCAGTCAGTTCAACACAACGCTTATTTAACCCCTCTGAAGACATGAAAGTTTACTTCCTTTATCCAGAAATGCATAAAATCTGAATTAATTTGTTTCTTCAATGATCTCGGCAAGAATAACCTTCTGCTCCCTGCTTGGGGGAAAGAGCTGGAAATAGCAGGGCAAAGAGTCTCTGAAAATAACCATGTTATTACCATACGGCTTACCATTTGCACGAGGTTATACATATCTAATGAAGTAACTTCCATCTCACAAAATGGCTTCCTATTTTTATTAATTAATAAATAAACACAAATTTCGGCGGCCGACATGCCGACAAGTTGTCCCGCGCCACATCGACCACGCCACGCGGCCGCATTGTTTATTCAGCCCATTTCATTAGGACTTTTACGAGCGGCCCGCGCGGGCCTTTGTGAAGCCAGCCACTCTGTCAGCATTTAATCAGTCCCTCCACGCACCCCCGGCTCTAACCTTCACACCGCTCTACGCCAGTGCCGACAGGGGTCACGCAGAGTATCATCAAATATTTATGATATTAATAACTGCCTTTAGGAAGAGGGGGGGGGGGTTGAGGAAACAACACAAAACAACACAAATAAATCTCTGCTGCAAAAGGCAGCCCACTTTACGAGAGGGGAAGTCAATAAGGTGGGCGGGGCGGGGGGGTGTGCGGTGACTAAACATGGTGGGGGGGGGGGGTGTGCGGTGACTAAACATTGGTCTGGGTGGGGGGGGGCGGTGACTTAACATGGCAGCTCCACGCTGTACAGTATCAGAGGTTCACTCGGTACATTACAGTAAAATGGGATTGGCAACTCATGCGTTCCAATGGCAGGTTGTTTCCGTGCGGGCTAAGCCTTTTGTACGAGCTTGTCAGTGTGCGTGCGTGTGTGTGTGCGCGTGTGTGCGTGTGCGTGCGTGCGTGTGCGTGTGCGTGTGTGCGTGTGTGTGCGTGTGTGCGTGTGCGTGCGTGCGTGCGTGTGCGTGTGCGTGTGTGCGTGTGTGCGTGTGCGTGCGTGCGTGCGTGTGCGTGTGCGTGTGTGTGCGGGGTGCAGCGAGAACAGGCAGAGTGAAGCTGTTTAGCATTGAGACAGAGCCCAGCGTTAATTATCTGTTTTTCCATCGAGGTCTGCTGACAGTGATTAGACTGAGAGCTTTTTCACACATGGCCTAATGAGGAAAGTTGCCTCGCTGCACGCACGCACGCACGCACGCACGCACGCACGCACGCACGCACGCACGCACGCACGTTTGTGAGCGTGTGTGCGTGTGTGCGTGTGGTAGTTGCTGGGAGACACAGACACACAGTATGAATGGGTGGAGCTTAATGTGTAAAGCAGCTGTTGAGAAATACAAATCATGTCTGCAGCATGTACAGTATATCGTACCAATGCATATCAATGCATAACAATCCATAACAATGCATAACAGCATTTGATTGGTTCCGCTTTGTGATGTCACACAGATGGGTATAGCTGGTCCCATCAGGTCCCATCATGAATGAAATCTAAACATAATTTACTTCATTGTAGAGCTTTAACATGAATGGATTCAGATGCAGGGAGCTCATTAAAAATGTATTTGCTCGTTATCACGACTGGGTTTGATCAGGGTTGGGTAGGTTACCTTTTAAATGCAATCTATTACAGTTACTAGTTACCAGAGTAAAATTAGAATCAGTAACATAATTTTTGGATTACCTACATTTAATAACATAATCTGATTAGTTTACGTTACTTTTACCTACATTTAATAACATAATCTGATTACTTTTGGTTACTTTTGGATTACTTGTTTAAAACGCCATCCAAAACTATTTACTGCATTGGCGCACCATGTCTTTGCATTTTTGTGACCCTGTTCACGATTAAAGATCAAAGTCAACCCTTTTTTTTCAGTTAATGACTTATGTTAATGAAACAGTCAACTGTTTTTCAAAATGTTCTTCTGCAAACATCCCTTTTAAATGTGAAAGTAGTTCTAGAAGTAATCATTTTCAAAAATACCAGTAATATGATTGCAATGTAATGTATTACAGTTAGTGTAACTGCACCCTAAAATGGGTTTTATGAGCTGTTAATGTAGTGAGATAATTGATCTGTGATGAGACACATCAATGCTGGTGTTAATATTGACAAAAGTTTAAGTTAAAAAGTTTAAAAAAATGACATTTTATGTGCTGAAAACTGAACTACGCGCCATATTCGTTAAAAATCACAGCAGGACCTGGTTTTCTTCGGTAGACTTAGACTGTCCACAAGTACACTGATATTTTTATAAACACGATTTGGCTTCTCATCCACATGTAAACGCTGCATCCGATCACTAAAACCGAAGGTTTAGTAAAACTCCTGCCAGGGTGAAGATGTTTAATTCTCAGACCAGAAGCGTTGCATTTCGGCTTCCATTGAAATGCATTATAATGCTCAATCTTTCACACACACATATATATATAGTTTAGGGCTCTGGGCTTCTTCTGGTTGTCTTGATCAAAGCACTGAGGGTGTCAGAGCAGGTATCGGCCCCCTGCTGTTATGTAGTTATCATGGATCAAACGTGGCAGACACATTTTCCCTAAGCTTGAAATGTGGAGTCAGCGATTTTTAAGCACCTTATACGTTAATACACGTTTTTTGTCAAATTCAAGCGTGACAAGCGGCAGATTATCTTGCTTGTTAATCATCACTGTATCTGCATATGGAGCTGAAACAAAGACATTATGCAGATCGCAGGTGGAGGGAAATCCATGCTATTAATACAAAGCCCTGGGCTCTGGTCCCTGGTCTGAAAATACCACCAGTGGTATGCACCTGCTCGGCTTTAGGCAAAGCCCAACACATCATTTTCTCCGGCGTTCTGTTCCAAAGTCGATTACGTTGCCTCGGCGGCCATGGTGGTCTCCGAATTGAACGACACATTTAGTTTGCGAGCTGCCAATGAAAGTGCGATAGCCCGGCTTCCCATCAATGTAATGGGCGTTTCAGCCTCGGTATTAGTGCGGCAGGGTTCTACTCTGGAAAGGGTTTCTGCTCAATTAAAAATGTCCCACATTCAAATACAGTCTTGAACGTCTTGGCCAAATTCGTGTGCATTCAGACATGCTTTCAAAATGGTTAAATGATCAAGTAGGAAATGGGCTTTTCTTTATTTTTTTTAAGCGGCCAAACACTGCACGCCTTCCGAGTTCAAAGAAGGGGAACCATTCGCATGCGGCTGTGAAATTTTCTTTCAACGTTATCGATGTAGATTAACCTTTAAAAAGGTAAGTAAGTGAAATGTGAAATAATTCATCACGAGTAAGCCATGTAAGAAATGTGATTTCTCACTGGCAGAAAGAGCTTGTCGGCATTACGCTAAACAGCATAGCCGTAGATCAAGGGCGGGGCTGGGGCTGGGGCTGCCCCCCCCCCCTTTCCCTTCACCTAGAAGCATGAATAGCACATTCCCAGCTAAATTGCCAGGGCAGAGGGGTGGGAATAAATTTCAGCTGGTGTCAGCGCGGCGCGCCTCTCGATTCGGAAGCCTCGCCCGTTGTCTTCCCATCTCTCGGCCGCTCCGGCTTTATTTAGCGGCCGCTGTCATTTCCCATAAATCCCTGGGAGGATGCTTACGACAGCCCTGCCAGCTCCTCGCTGTGGAGCACCTGTAACGGGGAGGGAAGTGACAGCTGTGCTGGGCCAGTGTGCACGGGCCCCTGCACGCGCACACGCACGCGCACACGCACGCACGCACGCACACACACAAGCACACGCACGCACGCACATGCACGCACCCACACGCACGCACACACACGCGTACAGACGCACGCACGCACACACTATGCATATGATACACACACACACGCACGCACGCACACATATGCACACGCACTATGCATATGATGCACACACACAGCACACACAATTTATATAGCATACACACGCAATACATATAATGCACACGCACAAGGCATAGAATGCGCACACACACACACACACACACACACACAACTCTGGACTGTTCCCCCCAAAACCTTCATTCACAACAAATTCGGAGTTCCTTGGAAAATAGGAAAAAAAAAAAAAAAGCTAGGAAGTGTTTTTGTAAGTTGAGACAGTCGACACACCACCATTTTGCTGTGTGTGTGTTGTGCACGTGGAAACTTAAGTCCTTGTGTCGGATGTGTAGGGGAAGGGGGGGGGGCAGTCTGATATGAGGCGGAATTGGGCCTCTTATTTAGCGTCTGGAGCGACAGTGTTTTGCGTCGACGACAATGTTCGTCGCTCGCACTTGTCAGTTTTGTCACTTTAATAAATGTCCGTGGCAACAATTTAACTGACACCAGGTCACGGTATGTGTCAATTGTCATTTGGCTGAGAATAATTGTTTTATTATTATATTTATAAATGTCGCTTAAAGTGTTGGTGGGGTGGGGGGAAAAAGAGGGGCGGCCTTTTTTTTTTTATCTCATTCAGCTGTCAGTGAACGTGCGTCGCTACAGGAAATTAGAACGGAGAAACGTTTGACAGCACAATTTCACAAAACACCGCCACGCTATCATTTCATTTTCTCTCAGCCATTTTTCCCCCCATTTATATATTTCATTATTGTCTTTTGAAAACAAACAGACCGATAACAGCAGTTCTCTCTTTCTCTGTTTTTGCTAATTCATCCTCGTTCCTTATGTCGGGCTCTGTTCCTCGACATTCCGGGGGCTTCCGGCTGCCTGGCGGCCCGCGAGCAATTAGCCGCTACATCCTTTGTCCTCCGGAACACGCTGAGACAATTACTTTGTCCAGATGAAACCTGCAGATTAGGCCGGTGGGGCTGTGATCCCACACAATCAGAAGAAGGAGGGTTGTTATTGTGTGCGCTTGACAGCTCATCTGAATAGAGCGCAGCGGCGAAGCCGCCTCTCGGCTCTCTTGCCGGCCTGCCTGCGAGCCGACCTGCAGGCGCCCAGCGGTGCCTCCGTGCCAGCCTGGCGAGCACGAGAGGGGCGTCACAAGCGCCAGTCGTGTTTTGCCCTTGGCATCCCCTGGTGCCCGAGACGCTCCGGCAAAGGCTGGCCTGACCTAAAACCCGCGAGGGGGGAAGTGGGGGAGGCGGTTGTCACGTTGCCGTGGCAGCTGTACATCACCCACACTCTGGCGGCCGCTTATCTCCCAGGTATCGATTGGAGGGGAACTGCTGCAAGAGGGACCAGAGCGGCGCGGGCCAATCAATGGGGGCATTTCGCTCTCCTTGAAGGTCTGCTGCTGATCCTCAGTGCTGATTGGTTAAGGCTCGCTCTCATACTGTGGGGATTTTGTGTGTGTGTGTGTGTGTGTGTGTGTGTGTGTGTGTGTGTGTGTGTGTGTGTGGGAAGTGGTGAACACTTTGGTGTTAGCAACCTGCTGAGCTTCTCGCGAATGTGTGTGGCATATGTGTGTGTGTGCGTGGCACGTGTGCGTGTGTGTGTGGGAGGGGCATGTGTGAGAATCCTTTTGTGTTTCGCCCCCGTGCTGCCAAGAATGAGCAGATCTTGCTCAGAGGTCCAATTCACATTCGTGCTTCAATTCCAGGACACGCAATTCAGTCAGAGTGAATCGGCAGACCCGCAGACATGCCCCCCCCCACACACACACACACACACACACACACACACACACACACACACACACACACACAACTGCAGCCTGTAAAGACCATGTGTCTCATTTTGTAATCATCGTTTAGAAAAAGGTGTATCCATGTACATTGAGTATCCCAGCCGTCTAATGTAGCAGCTGTCAATTATGTATATGTATTCACATTATGTAGACATATACTGTACCATAGGCATATACTGTACCATAGACACATACTGTTCCATAGACACATACTGTTCCATAGACACATACTGTATCATAGACACATACAGGGTGTTTCAGTACGATGGACCTGACTTGAAATCAATATATCTGTACAACCACACACACAACATACCACTTTAAAGATAGTGGTATAGAGTTTACTCGTGAAACCGCGTGTAACTTAATTAACTAACGTAACTGTAAAGTGTTGTCGTGCTACTGCCTTGAAATTGCATCATTTTTGAAACAGCCTGTATTATATACAGTATGTACCGCGTTGGGACACACAATAATTAATACGTTAGTCGGCGATACAGAGCTCTGCTCTGTGATTGACCTTCACTTATAAACTCAACCAAGAAGGTTAAGCTACTCTTTGTGCTTCTGCTGGATCCAGAGAGCACTGATGGCATAATATCATCCTTATAGGCTTCCTTAACCTTTACAGAAGGTCTATTTACTCTCGCTAACCATGCAGCGAGAGCTTGCAGAGGACAAGAGAGGATGAGCTGGCCGTGTGAAGACAAGAGGCCCTTCCACCTCTGGCATGCACGCATCCACCATCGCTTTACGCCACCTTTGGCTTCTGCTCTTGGTTGCCATGGTAAAGCCCACAATGTAGCGCTTGCTTCCGCACAAATACATGACTCCAAGCGAGTTCCTTACAGATGCTTCTTTGATTAGTGGAGAATGCCAGTTCACTAGATGGTGAAACACTGACAATGCAGAGATGAGCTGATTGGGGTTTTGTGGAGACGCCAGGCATCGACTCAAGACATGCGAAAATTCTTTGACCTGAACTGCGAAGGTTAAAAGCAGAATTCCTGACATTTGTGTTAAAGTGTAGCATTAGTTATTATTTTATTATAAAGGTATTATTGTAATTGTTTTGGAGTTGTTTGAAAGGGGGTTGGGGGTGGATAGTTTAGCGGTGTTCCTACTACTGTAGGTGTTTGACTGGATCAGAGTGGAACGCCCCTCCCATGCAGACACGACATGCTACCATGGTCACCTCTTCTGTTAACTGTAACACCCCTTGTTGTAAAATTACAACGTCACTTAGCTCTCCAATATACACATATACAAATGTTTCTTTAAAAA
>JAODUE010001994.1:0-12066 GCA_027564755.1 Amblyopsis hoosieri
AGCAAATTTACACTGTTCTACAAGCTGTACAATCACTACTTTACATTGCAGAAAAGTGTCATTTCTTCATTGTTGTCCCATGAAAAGTTATGCTCACATATTTGCAAATATGTGAGGGGTGTACTCACTTTTGTGAGATACTGTACATGCGTGTTGCTGACAAAAGAAAGTTAGCCATGTTGTGCTCCTTCTATGCTCTCGTCTGCCTGATCGCAGGCAGCGCTCCACACACACACACACACACACTTGGAAGAATACATGCAAAAATGTGCCATTCGTTTTTTCCGCTTCAAGATTTATATTTAATAGTTAGCAAAGCAATGAAATAGGTTTAACTGGTCATAAGCAATGAAATAGGTTTACCTAATCATAACAAACAATTGACGTCACTAGACAATAGCAGAACAACATTGTTTACATCAGCCAACAAAAATAGTTATCATGACAAGCCTAACTGAACCTCTGCACCGTGTCTGCATGCGTTTATGCACAGAGCCGATAACATGTTTGCATTAATGAGCAGGTGTATCTCATGAAATAGAATTTGAGATATTTTTCCAAGATACCACACACACACACCTACACACACCACCAGAGAACTGTAGAGAAAACTAGTTTGCCTGAGTGTGTGTGTGTGTGTGTGTGTGTGTGTGTGTGTGTGTGTGTGTGTGTGTGTGTGTGTGTGAGTGCGTGTACCGGCTGATCACGTCCTGTGTGGTGTCCTGTGGTATCTGCAGCTGTTGTGGTGTCAACCCGTGCTGTTCCAGCTGGTGTGGAATCAGATGTCGGTGAGCTATCTCTACTTTCTCCTCCTGGGTATATCCTAGAGACACCAACACACACACGCACGCACGCACGCCCACACACACACGCACGCGCACACACACACGCACAAGTACTGTAGAGAGCAACAGAAACTGTGTACTTTAAAAACCAAATCAACCACTTGAGGAGACTCTCCCCTGAACAATAATAATGAATGGCCTGCATTATTTCAGGATTAGACTATGGTTGTTAATGACTTCATATATAAACTCCTAGGCTTGAGTGTTTCATGATGACCTCAATTAATTATTATAGATTTATTAGCCATTTTAAGATACATTTTTGAGATACTGTTAAGACTTCAAAATCAATCAATCAATCAATCAATCAATCACATACACAACATAGCTGCCTAGCTCTCTCTCAGAAGAAATGCACAAAAATCACAATTTCAATTTTGGCTTCTAACAATTATATTATTTTGCGTTACGTTTTGAAAGTAAAAATGATATGCGCACATGCACTTTTCCAGGGGTGAAGGTGAATGATCAACAGGAAACTTATTAAAATATATTTTACTGTTGAAAGTGTTTTCCATGTTGATTTGTTTCTCTTTTTTTAAGTGCAGTAACTGCAACATCTTTACAAAGTCATTGAGGAATCGAGTAATTTGAGTAATATAATAACCCTATAATAATAATCGAGAAGCCCTACTGAGAAGGGACACACATATCAACCTCTGGAGGCGGGGCGCTCTAGAGGCGGGACCCACCTGGCACCTGAATCACTTCCATCCTGTCCAACAGGGCAGGGGGAATGGTTGCCGTGGCATTTGCCGTGGCGATGAAGAGCACTTGGGAGAGGTCAAAGGCCACGTTGAGGTAATGGTCGGTGAAGCTGTGGTTCTGCTCTGGGTCCAAGACCTATGGGAGTGGATGGAGAGTCAAGACCTTCGATCACATTGTGGGCAGAAAGCACAGCAATGCATAAAATATAAATGTAAATAAATAAACCAGGGCCTGTCATCCAAACTGCCTGCCTGGAAGTGATAAGCGATAGTTGCAATAAATAGTGAATAAGATTGTAATAAGATATCATATTAATATTAAATTATGTAATATAATGCGTCTGCAACGACTAAGCAGGATGAGCAGAAATATGTCTCAAGAATGATTGCCTGAGACGCTACAGGATAGACAACAAGTCAACATTATCACTACCACACATACAGTGTATTCTGGTTTTATTTTTAACATTCAAATATACAATATATCTAGAACAAATAGATTTTTCCATACAGATTTACAATAAACATTGGTATTTAAGTATTTAATTTAATGAGTAAAATGTTTAGGATAAGGTAGTGAATGATGTTTAAATAAGTACATAGTGAAAATAAGATGTAATATATGTGTGTGTGTGTGTGTGTGTGTGCGCATGTGTGTGCGTATGTATGTGTGTGTGTGCGTGCGTGCACATGTAGACCTCAAGCAAGGCAGCTGCTGGGTCTCCCTGAAGGCTCTTTCCCAGCTTGTCCACCTCGTCCAATAGGAATACAGGATTATTGACGCCCACCGTCTTCAAGCCATTGATGATGCGGCCCGGCATACTCCCGACGTACGTTCGTCTGGGAGGAGGGGGGAGAGACCAGGGCAAACACAAACACTAACATTTCAGAAAACCACTCAGTGCTTCATTCACCTCATTAAATGGTGGAGCCAGCTATCACGGAGAAATTGTTGATATCTGAAATCAAGCAAAACAAAAACTCTTTAAAAAGGTCTAGTCAGCTATTGCAAGCTAAATGGAAGCAAAGACATTTTTTGTCAAATTCACCAAATCTCTCCTCGCATTTCGCTACCTTACTGTTTGTTCTCTGTACACGTTCAAAAAATAAAAAATATTAATAATATAGTAATTAAAAAAACTTTAATAGCTTGTATCAACAAAGCCGTAGCACTACGCTTTGCTTCACAATGCATTTTGACGTGTGAGGAGCTGCCGCGGAGGACCGCAGAGCGATACCGTTTTGATTGGTCGCAGCCTCAAAAGCTCCGCCTCCCAAATTGAACACACATTTCCAAGGCTGGGATGTTAGTGTTGTGAGTGCTGGGATACTGTGTTTGTGTTCCCATTAACGGAGCCAGGGCTGTGTAGAAACACCAGATTATTTTTTCAGGGCTCACACAAAACAGATAGCTAGTGGGCTAGGATATTCGCTGAATTTTACTTTTTTTTAAACTTAAAAAAATTATTGATTTGCTTACAATTGCTGACTCCACCTTTAAAACGTGCATGATACAACATGTGCATTTACATGTACATTTACAGGTGCATCTCAATAAAATAGAATATTGTGGTAAAGTTAAGTCATTTCAATTGACAAAGTGAAACTCATGTACACAAAAAATGAAATAGTTCAAGCTATTTTGTTTTAATCTTGATGATTATGTCTTACAGTTCATAAAAATGTTTTTTGGAATATTGGCAAATTGTAGACTCAAGGTGTCACATGAACTCAAAACGCCTGTAAAGGTTTCCTGAGCCTTTAAATGGTCTCTCAGTCAGTCCGGTTCAGTAGGCGCTTCACAAGCATGGGTAAGACTGCTGACTTGACAGTTATACAGAATAATCAGTAATATTAATAAATTAAACAAAATAATCTGATACTTCTACACTGCCCTGGCTCCGTAAATAGGAACACAAACAAAGTGGCGAACGCCACTCAACAACAATGGTGGCGCTTCTGCGGCAGTGTGTTTTCAAGTTAGCAAGCATTCACAAAAATGACTAGCTGTTTTTACATCTTCATCATTCCAGCTGTGCCTGGCAGATGTTCATCTTTGCTGGTGTGTATACATGTGCTCACACTTGTGTATGCATGTGTGTGGTGTGTGCATGTGTGTAGCTCTTATTAGACGCTGGAACAAACATGAACCCAATGAACTCATACCGCTGCTTCTATGGTGACAGACAATGTGGTAGAGATGACATCATGGATATTGATTTTCACACTGTCTCACATCACTATGGTTATTGGGAAATGCGTGCGTCTGTGTGTGTATGCTGCATTATGACATAATGCTGCATACAGTGTCTCTGGTTGAACTGCATTCTAATATCTTTATCCATCTTCCTTCACTCCAGTTGCAAGTGGTTGTGTCAAAGTCCGTATAGGCAGGTTTCGTCACTCATAGCCATCTTTTAAACGCTCTGGGCAGTTATTTCGGAACACTGCATAGGCAGGTGGCTAACGTCAACGCAACCACATGATTGGTTAAATATTTTAATGCCTGGCAGCTATGAAGATTGGATCTTTTGGATTATGTTAGGCGTTTTTTTTTTTTTTTTGGGATATTTTCCTCAAACTGCCATATTTGCATTTCAGAATCTTCCCATAGCGCACCATTAAGCGGCATGTCTACTCTATATAGTGTCTCTGGTTGTGTTTGAATCCAAGACATGCAGGTCCTGTGCTCATCTTGTACCTGTGCCCACGGATGTCTGACTGGTCACAGACACCTCCCAGAGCGATGCGATGGAACTCCCTGCCTAGGGTTCTGGCTATGGACCGACCCACACTGGTCTTACCCACTCCTGGAGGGCCCACAAAGCACAAGATGGGACCCTATATTCACACACACGCACACACACACACACACGCAGGCTGTCTTCAGCTTGTCATGTTTCCACATTGTACATTTAGCATGTTACGTTCTACAGCATGTGTTAAGCCACACATGGTGTGTGGTTACAGATGAATAATTTGGCTGGCTGAACCTTCAGCGTGGTCTTGAGCTGTCTGACGGCCAAGTACTCCAGCACGCGCTTCTTCAGCTTGTCCATGGCATAGTGGTCGTTGTCCAGCAGGATACGAGCTGCCCTGATGTCCAGACAGTCTGTAGAGGGCGAGAGTGAGAGACATGACAAGAACACTTAGTTGTTCACGAGAACGCTTGCTCGCTTAGAGCTCAAATCAAAAAACAGTGTCCCTCCACAGCGCCCCCACACATTGAAGAGCATTGCAAAGCCCAGGGCATTGTTCTTGTGAGCGGTGTTCGCCACTTTGTTTATGTTCCTATTTACGGAGCCAGGGCTTTTCTTAGACGTACCGGATTCATTTTTCAACACGCACAGAGAACGGTAAACTACCAAAGAGGTATTTGGTGAATTTGACTAAATGTGTGTTAGCTTACAATTAGCTTGCAATAACTGACTGAAATGGAGGTTTCAGGTAGCCTGGCTACGCCCGACTATTGCTCTCAGCTCAGTTTATTTAGCTGAGATTACAGTCTGGAAACCCTGATCACATTAGCATTCGCACAACCACACTGCTGGCGGCCCAATCAGCGTGGGTTAGTGAGATGACATTGAAGTCAAGCGCGCTTTGATATGGTGGTAGAACCCAGTGGGTAGCTAGATGGGGCGATCAAAACAATTGTAGCAAAGCCGATTGGGTCAGCGCTGTCTAAATAGTTAAAAAATTAACCAGAGGTCTACGCTAAGTAGGAAGCAACGACTGTTAACACTTCCCAATGGAGTGTGGCTAGACCTGGTTACACAAGGCTAGGTTTGAGGGTGAATAAAACCAAATTAAAACTAATGAAGTTTAAAATGTGGTTAATGTAATGTGCTAATATAGCTGATGATTCCTTCATCCATCCCTCCATCTTCATCGGCTTAACTGGAGTCGGGTCGCGGGGGCAGCAGCTCAAGCAGGGGACCCCATACCCTAAATTTCCCTTTCCTGAACCACATTAACCAGCTCTGACTGGGGGATCCCGAGGTGTTCCCAGGCCAGTGTTGAGATATAATCTCTCCACCTCAAGGCATCCTCCCAGCTGGACGTGCCTGGAACACTTCCCTAGGGAGACGCCCAGTGAACATCCTTACCAGATGCCCGTACCACCTCAACTGGCTCCTTTCAACGCAAAGGATCAGGGGCTCTACTCCGAGTTCCTCACAGATAGCCGAGATTCTCACCCCATCTCTAATGGAGACGCCCGCAACCCTGAGAAAACCCATTTAGGCTGCTTGTACCTGTGATCTAGTTCTTTCGGTCATGACCCACCCTCCATGACCATAGGTGAGGGTAGGAATGAAAATTTCCCGGTAGATGATTCCTATACAGCAATAAAATAAATAATGTGACATCTCTGTACTTAGCAATATATCCTCTTTAATGCCCCCTGCTGGCCGTTCAGAGAAGTGCAACTGAAACTGTTTGCAAGAATGCACCCTATGCCTAGAGCACTGAGACAGATAACACGAGCCTGATTTGCAGGCTCCAAACACTCTATGCATCAATAACATTCTCTTCAGACGAGAATAAACTATTATAGAAATGTTTGATGAATTTCCATATTTCCCCGCTTATCCCCAGTTTTTTCCTGTGATTATTTACAATGAAATAGAAGATCTTTTTCATCCTCTGTTTCACTATCACCACTCTAGTAAGTATTCTGTAAGGCAATGCCTGCAGAGAGTGAAGGACTATACAAGCCAGAGTGACAGCCCTTACTCGTTTGAGTCATTGAGTGGGGACATTGAGACTGGGGCCTACAGTCTGTGACTGGACTGGATCAAACCCTCTCTGGACCTCAAGAGGCTCTTGGGCTGCTGTGAGTGACGGTGGCAGCTCAAAGTGTTTAAGCCAGGACCATGTGAGTACACTGTTAGGAAATCTAATCTAGTAACTGTATCGCCTGCTGCCAGCGATTAGCCTAGCAATGAACGTTTGGACTGCACACGACCTGTAAGCACTGTAAACTATACTTGAATAACTCAATACATAAATACAATAAAATACGATAAAATAAAGTAAGAAATCAAATCTGAACAGTATAAATATACTAGTGCGAGGTCACTGTGAAATGTATGATGTAAAATGTTTTGTTGTTATTATTCTGTGTTTCTGTTTTAATGTGAAGCATTTGTTACATGAAATATTAACTGCTATATGAATAAAAATGTATTATTTGATTTGATAGCTATATGAGAACTGCATGAAATACATTTTAATTGCAGCCCTGTCAAAAACATTTAGCTAGGGTGGAATAGTAACTCTCTGAAAGACTTCATCTTTACAGAAGGAATTTTTCTGCGGCAACTTCCTGGACGGCATCATTTCAACAAACAGGTTAAAAGTGATCAAATATGAGAGCCATGAAAATGTTCTTACCCTTTGTGTTTTTACTCCAGGGCAGTTCTACCATTAGGTCCAGGTAGTTTCTGGTCAGGGCATACTCAGGCATAGACTGAGGCATCTTCTTCATTCTAAAAGCATGATAGTATAATTTGAGCTGAGACTGACATTTTGGTTTATGATCTGTATGTAACCTGTCTGGGGTGACGTTCTCAAATAAATGTTTGACAGGCTGGACTAGAAGAAATAAAACAGGTACAGTAAAAATACACTCCAGATCTTAAAGCTTTGACAGGTCGACTCGTCAGGGCTGCAAAAGATAAGAAACACATTTCTTCAAAATGTGAGTGGACATACACATAGCCTAAGAGCATATGTGTAACAGTTTTGAGAAAAGACTTAATTTAGTTTAGTTAATGTAGGCTGAATGGTGAAAGAAAATACTGATTGTCACTCAACTACAAAAAGAAAGTCGAGGGGGATTGTGGGTAAATTGTACCTCTTGAGCTCTTTAAGGCAGACCTTGAGGGCCGCCTCAGGCATCTTAGCCCCATGGATCTTCTTGTCTATGACCTTGGCGTCATCCTCATCATCATCTTCATCTTCCTCATCAAGAGAGAACTGACGGCCTGGGAAAACACCGCCTTTACGCACCGATATCACCTGGAAGGAAAAAAGGGGAATTACAGATTGGTAAATGGACTGCATTTATACAGCGCTTTTCTAACCTTCCGGCCACTCAAAGCACTGTGCAGGATTGCCTCACATTCACCCATTCACACACATTCAGTCAGCCATGCAAGGTGATGCCTCACCACCGGGATCGGTTAGGGTTGGGTGTCTTGCCCAAGGACACCTCTACACTTGGTGAGGAGTTAGCGGGGTTCACCCACTGCGCCACTGTCATCCCTAAAGACTGTTTGCCATTAATGTTCTTAATTCAAAGAAGTATTGGACTTCCGTAGCTTCCCTACCACAATACTGTATTTGTTCATCCCACTGACATTCACCCAAAAAATAATACATCAATTATTATTAACCTATATCCATTGTTTCTCAAAGCAATTCATTTATACCCTTTCCACAAAGCCAACCATGTTTCCAATAGTGCATGTGTGTGCGCGTGCATGACGTCACCCTCTTGTCATCATCAAGTCGGGGCTTCCTGGTTTTCTGAAGCAGTTTCAGTCCCTCTATCTGTCTGGTTAGCAGAGGTAGTGCTCGCTTAAAGCGTTCCTCCAGACTGACTGCATCCAGGACCTACACACACATCAACAGCTTGTTTGCATAAACAGTTTATCTCCTCTTTCACATGTCGATCTACTCATCTTTCAACCAGGGACAATCGAATACATAGAAGAGAGATACATTACACTTAGTTTAAAAACATCAACAGGGCCTTCGCTATGCATGAAGGGAGCAATGGTTGCGAGTGGATCAGCGAGTGTTGTCAAGGCTCAAGGCATTTTAGGGTGCAGATACACTTTAACAGATACGTGTTATGCATGCATGCACTACACACACACACACACCGATGATTACCTGGAGTTTTTCCTTGTTTGAGGTTCGAATCATCGCCGCCACAACGTCAGGCAGGGTCTCCCTGGGCAGGCTGTCCAACAGACGTCTCAACTTAGCAACCACCGGAACTGACATGTCCAGCATGCCTACCAACTACACACACACATGCAGCTTATATATGGTACTGATACCATAGTAACCATAACATGTTGTGCGGCAGGACAGCAGGAAGTCAGCTGCCAAACACAGAATTGGTCAAGTTGTCAGCATTGTACTAGCCTGGTGTAACCAGCAACCAAACATTCACTTTGTGAACAGGGTCTGTGCACGCTCCATTGGGGAGTGCTCTTCCTAATAGGCGTATAGGCATATCTTTTGTAACTATTGTAGCAGCTTTAACCAACCAGTGTTACTATAAGTGTTTGTATCGCTTCATCTAGCTCTAACACTATTTGGAAATGTCATCGCCCATACAGTACCCAGTCCCACTAATCGCTGATTGGTCAACCAGGGTGGCTGTGCTAATACAAAAGCGATCAGGGCTTCCAGACTATAGCCAGGCTAGTATTGTGCACCCGGACAACAGAACAGCCCCGCTTACCTTGTTAATTGTTGTGACAATTTAAAAAGATTTAGGTATAAAGTGCAAATTTTCACGTGATATTGACATTCTAAAACAAGTATGTGTCTTTTGAGTATCCCCCCACCAATTTTTTGTTTTATTTTCTTACTTACTTTCTTTCTGCTAATAGGCCTACAGTTGTCAGTTGCAGTTGATACAATGGACGTACAATACAACAGAAAACCAATTGACAGTTAACAATGAATAGATTATTCAAAATAAATATGTTATACTTTAACCAGTGACACATATCCAGGATGAAGACAGAAGAAGTACTTCATCATTTTTTAACCTACCCTTTCCTACAGCATGCCTAAGTAAAGTCTCCATTTATCTACCACGCACCTGTACAGCAGCTTCATAGAACCTGTGGGATAGCTTCCCTAGCTCTCCATCATCTCCTGTGGCACCCTCTGTGGTGGTGGATGTATACTGCTCGAGTTTATCCAACTGCTCCACCTGCATGTTGGAATGACACCATGCACACATACAAGAGCACACACACACACACACACACACACACACACACACACACACAAATAAGACATGCATAACCATAAGCACTTTACATTCAACTGATATTTATTATAACATGAAACGTACAAAACATTTACGATGTAATACGATGTTCCCCCCATCCTGTATAATTATTATGTTTAGTTACAACAAGGGAACTTCCTCTCAAGGATAATAAAGAAAAAATTAAGTGTTTGAAGTGAAACCAAGAATACACACATAAGTATTTCTGTTTAAAATGCTCATATTATAAAACCATATAGGCTTAGCTAACATAGTCTATATTACTACAGATCAAAACACCCACCATTGTGCTCAGTCTTTGTATGAGATTAATGAATGGGAAGGTTCATCTCCCATATGAACAAACTGGCATTCTAGCTACTTTGATATCTGCTGTATTAAAATACTTGCCCTCTGTTTAGATTATTAAAGCTACATCTTGTAGGAACTCTATGGGACAATGATTGAGTGATGATATCTGCCCAAAGTCCGACATGTTATCTTAATTAGATTTAGCGATGCACTGATCTGTTGAGTTTTTTATTTTTTTGTCCGATACCAAATGCCAATTTTCAGTCTGCAAAATTAACCAATACCGTTTTTATACTGTATTTTATCCATTTTATTCCAAGTAAACCAAATCAAGATAAGGCTAAATTAATGGTAAATTGATAGCCACTTAATTTACAACTGACAACAAAGATAATTTTTTCCGTATCGGCCATTTGAAAGGAAAAATCGGACTCCCACGATCCCGTATTTTGAGTGGAAATTGGCCAATTCCGATCACCTGCCAATCGATCAGTGCATCCCTAGATCATTACCATACAGACATTAACAGCGAGGGCTACTGTAAAAGCTGCTTCACCTCTGCAAGGGGGAAAGAGTGTTCTTTCAGCAGACTGGACACACGGAATCGGCACAGGCCGGTGATGAGGAGGGTGTAGTGGGGCTTTGGCCAGTTACTGCCTACCACCTGGACAGCCAGTCCTGCTGTCCCAATACTGAGAAACACACGGGAAGACATAGGTAACATCACAGAGATAAGAGACATACGCACACCGAGTTGTCGAGTCCAAGGACCCTTGCACAAACAGGGGCCCTCACAAACCAATATTATTATTATTATTATTATTATTATCATCATCCTATTATGTATCATCATGTTCTTTCATAGCACCCACACTTTCTAGCAGCACCCACACGCAGAAGACATGCAGATTCCAGATTGTGCTCACTGAACTCCCTGTCCAGCTAGTGGCTCTATTATTTGCAGTCCGTTTAAAAGTAGGTAGAAGCTCTTTTAGGTTTAGTCCCGCTTTTAAACCAAGAATGTCCAATTTAGGCCATTGACATTGCTGAAGTAGCGTTGTTGTACTAGTCTAGTAACATACTAAAATATTAAATGTTCTAGTGGGGAATTAAAATAAGATCTGTGTTGTGGTAGGCCTTTTAATGGAGATCTTGAATTGGCTTTCATAAAGTCATAGGCTACAGTACATTTTGCCCTGGAGGTCAGAGGAATTGTATAGCTGGTGATGGTTGAAGTCCATGTGCTGATTCAAGTTGAGCTAATCATTGATTTTACAGGGGCGCTATTTGGCAAAAAAAAATGTTCTAGAACAAATCGTATACCCCAGTGGATGATATGCAAAAACGGCCTGTGGCAGAATAAAGCATTTTATAATACTAAATAATGATAGCCATGGTCACAACCATTGCTGGTATTGACATAACTTATTCGTAGCTCTGTAAGATTGACTAACTATATTAGAAGGATCATAACACAATCATTGTAGAATGAGGACGGGGCAGAACTGATTCAGTACGGTACCTATGTAGAGTTGGGAGTTCGTCCGTGTCATGTTCAGGGTCTCTCGTGTTGGGAATCACCCCTATGATTGTGCTTTTCAACGAGGTTCCCTTCAACAAACGGCTTTTAACCAGCTGCATGTTGCGCGGAGTGTCCACGCTGATCCTCATTGTGGACCCGGGTAACAGAACGCCTTCGTGGGTCAAAAGCAAGGGAAGACGGCTCGGGATCTGAATTCCGCCCTTAGAAGACATTTTCTAAATGTTTTGAGACCGTTCTAAATGTTGTTCAAACTACAGAGACGACGAACACGCAACCTGAATCCTACTGTTGACAGCACTGACAGGCCTAGTGGAAACATTGAAAACAACTAACTACGGAAGCCCTCGACAAACAAACATTGCGGATTTGCTTAATCTCAAGCGAATATATTCAATACTTCCCATTATATATTTTAAGAGTAGTATTATTAATGTTGTACTAAACGTGTTATTATGTAAATATAGTACATTTGTTTTAATTATTTGATTATTTAAATATATAAAATGGTTTATCAAATAAATGTTTTTTATTCTTACTTTCTGCAGTTTAATGGGCTTCTCATTTCATCCATCCATCCATCTTCATCCGCTTATCCAGAGTCGGGTCGCGGGGGCAGCAGCTTCAGCAGGGGACCCCAAA
>JAODUE010001995.1:3763-33576 GCA_027564755.1 Amblyopsis hoosieri
CGCGTGCGGGGGGGGGGGGGCGGGGGGGGGGGGGGGGGGGGGGGGGCGGGGGGGGCCGCGCGCGCGCGGCCCCCCCCCCCCCCCCCCCCCCCCCCCCCACGTCTCTACCAAATGCAGATGCACAGGCATGTGGTAGAGATGATCCCTATTGTAATATGTCTGTATTGTGTGCTTGTGCTTCAGCCTAGTGGTTGTCAGGGAAAACATTTCAGATAAATCATTTAAAGATTCAAAGTTCATACTTTAACTCTTAGAAAAACACAAAAACCACCAGTGCCATAGGGTGCTCGCTCAGTAGCTCCACCCCACATATTGGAAACACACTGCCACAGTCAGAAGCAATGAGCTGCTTCCTGTTAGGGTTCAAAGGTCAAAGAGCTTGAGCTTTCCTCTGACATGCTCCCCTCCATTTCTAGAAGCTTGTGTCAGACGTCCAACCTCAACCTCCCCTCGGGCCATCAGAACCTCCACATTAAATCTGAGCCAGCCTCCCCCCCTAGAGACCGGGGCGTCACCATGGTGAGCGGGGGGGCCCTCATGGCGACAGTCGGCTACCCAATCAGCAGAGGTCACGGCGGCGACACGGGCCGCTCCCCTGGCGACAGCGCGTCCAGCTGTGGGAGCTCGTACGACGGGAGCGACGACCGGGAAGACCACCGCGGCAACGACAACTTCCTACTCCGACCGCTGTCCAATCAGGAAGAGCACCACAGCCCGTCAGTCAAGCGGATGCGCCTATCAGAAGGCTGGGCAACATGATGAGACAGGCCCACCTAAAGCCTTCTACAGTTACCATATAGTGTTTATTATCGTATTCTTCTTGTACTGCGTGGGAGTGCTATAAGTGTAGTTAGCGTTTACAGGGCTGCAAATGGTGGAAGCCAAACATAAAAGCTGGTGTTTTCTATGCTAGGTAGCTACATGCAACATGTAGCTACCAGGAGGTTAACAACTAGGAGGGAATCATACTGTACCTTCACATTGATCTTGTACCACACTGGTTGGGAAAATGAGGTGTTGTAATTTGGCGGGGTACACCTCATTGCTTGTTTTGCGTGTGCGTGTGTGTGTGTGTGTGATTAAGTAAATACATTTATATATGTGCATACATATGTCAACTAACAGCTGAACTTTAGAAGTCTGGTACTCTGTACGGTTAAGCTACTGGTGCGTTATATAACTTGATGGCCTTGTGGATCATAGTAGCCATGAATTCAGGCGTGGTGGGGTGAAGCAGTCTGCAATCCTGGCTGACTTGCAGCTGGAAAAGCGTCCGCCGCTACACGTCACGTTGCAGGTTCAACATGTGCACATATGACTAATATGAGGGCTAGGGAAGGAGAGACACAAAGAGGTTGTGAGGGTGAAAGAGATCTGAGGAGGTGTTGTGATGAGGGGATATAGAAAGAGAAAGCTGAGAGAAATGGGAAGCGAAAGCATACGCATGAAAGAAGAACTTGGATTATGTCATTTGCAACAGGTTGCATATAAAACAAGCCTTGGATAAATCAAAGATTTCACTTGACGTGAATAATGCTTATTACGAATTAGATGCTTTTACAATGTAAAACTCTGAGAGTTTTGGCTAATGCAATCCAGATAAACAATAATTCTATTTTCCTATTGTAAAACAAAGAATGTGTGTCTTTGTTACGTAGAGCAAGCCAGTGTGCGCATTGCAAGATTTCGAGTCAGGACTGTACTAAAGCCATATATCCAACCATATGTTGGTGCTTTGCTGCACGATGTGTACTGTATTCAGTGTTATGCTTTGAAAAAGTTGATTTCTACCGTATATTAAATAATCGAATTGATAATTTTGAATGTCTGTGATAAAAGGAAATGCCTATAGCTCTATTTAATATGATAATGTTAATATTAAAAGCAGAGACAGCTTTCAGGTAAATGTTATTAAATTCTAAGTTATTTAAACTTATGTGTTTAAAAGTCAGCCTTTTAAACAATGTTATTCCCCTTGTGATGTTTGTAAACCGTGGCCACATTTAGAATTGTTCCCAATAATTTGAGACTGTCATAAACAGTACTGTTCTAATCCACTATGAACTGAAACAGTGCAGTAGGTAACTTTCTTTCTGATTTACACCATGCAGAATTGCGGGCTTATTTTTAACACTGGAAGGCTATGGGGACACATGGACCCAACAGAATTCTCTGGAAATCCATTAAAAAATTCCAGATGTCAAAATAATAAATGTTTACCTGCGGAACAACGGCCAGTGTAAACTCCGTCATTTGCTAACATTGGCATTGAAATTAGCGGAATCTGCAACGCTTCCATTCGTGGCTGTCTGGCTTGGTATGTAGGTCTACTTGCCGTAATTGAATTACGTGCCTTCAATTATCAGTTATTCAAACACTGAGAAAACATCTGTTCTCTGTGGCTTTTCCTGGCACCCATATGTCTCCCTACTATATTTAGCCATTCAGATGTAAGAAGCCATTCAGATGTAAGCCTGCTCATTTTATGAAGGGCTAAACATCACTGACAATCACAACGTAATGATTATTTTGAGGATAAGGGACGGAGCAAGATTGAGCATTATTGTTTCAGAAGTTGCCTTCCGCACCTTTAATCCTGGCCTATTCTGACATTTCCTGATAACTGGGTGATGAGTGTTAACCAGTACCAGTTCTTGCTGTACCTCTGCAAGGGCATTATTAACACCTGTACTCATAACATCACAAATAACCAGTGCCTTCTTGACATTCGATAATCGCCAGTCACACTGGAAGGCTATGAATGCAGGCCATGTAGTAAAACAGAATGGCTGATGTGTTAGGCCTAATAGAGTATCTAATGGGATCAATGAGCTATACTTTTGTAATTATCACAGACATCAGAGCTGGCCTGGGGTTGTTCAGATTTGAATATTTTTGGTTAAAATGCTGTATATTTGGAGCTCAAACCCCCGGCCCCAGCCTATGTGTGTATGTGCCCCACATACAGTATAGCAATTGAGTGAATGGTCTCACACAGACCCCTTCACTATTGTTACTTATTTGAAATGTTGTAGTTTAATAAGGCATTGCTGCCACATAGCAATTAACATGATGCCGGTTATTGTGGGCAAAAGCAATTAACCAGTTTCACTATAGACAACACCTCCTGTAGGTCTCCATGGCCATAGATGAGCACACAGGTTTTGAGTCCATCAAAAGGAGGTGTAGACTAACTGTTATGTTGCAGATTTGCTACCTGCTGTCCCGACTTGTTGAATTTATTTTGTCTCATTATTATTAATTATTATTATTAGTAGTATTATGATTTGCCTGTACTTTGTTAACTGCAATTTACTTGTACCTCCAATGTACACTTTATTTTGTGTTCTGTGATATACAGTGTGTCTTCTGTAAATTGTCGTTTTGGGTTGCACGTTTATACTCTTGGTTGCAATTCCTCTTGTGAACTTCAAAGCGCAGTGTTGGATATCTGAAGTGATTCACGATTATGCATGCTGTTTTGAAACTAACACATTCTAAGCGGCATAAGCTGGCCTTTGTCGCCACTTGTAGACAACTTTCTCACATGAACTGACTTTCATTTTATTTTTTATTTTACGATCAGAGATCATGTACAGTATTCCTTAACTGGAAATGTGGTATTTGTATTTTGCAGAAAGACTAAATACAGGCTCTGTTACATGCATTGTATTGTCTGAGTTTATTTCTTGGCTCACTTTGAGTTGTTTGCAAGGGTGTAGCCAGAACTGTTCTACTGGGGTGGCCAGCTAGGTCCAGTCATTTTATTGTGGTGGCACAGATTTTGACAGAAGCTACATAACATCTTTCAAAGATTAAGTAGCATATTTAATGACAATAATACATAGGTATCCCTACTTTATTAGGGTAGGCATCATTATTTTCAATAGGCTACAGCTTTTTTCACCTGTTGCTGTCTTTTTGTAAACAAATATATTTTAGGCTGTCCAAAAATGAATAATATTGACAATTAGCTGAATTTACTATACAGTAAGCAAATTGTACACCTAGTGCAGCAATACCTATTTATATGAATGGAGCACTAGAACTCTGTATACCGTATACAGGCAGCAATGAGTCTCTGAATCCAAACACACAAACGCGTCCTTGTGAGAGATAAACGCCTATTTCATACTCGCGGCAACGTCAAACTGCGAGGTCAGGATGGTATAACACAATCACACATCATCAATT
Source organism: Amblyopsis hoosieri (assembly GCA_027564755.1). Classification (NCBI taxonomy): domain Eukaryota; kingdom Metazoa; phylum Chordata; class Actinopteri; order Percopsiformes; family Amblyopsidae; genus Amblyopsis; species Amblyopsis hoosieri. Next base: position 7,958 of record JAODUE010001995.1, read on the forward strand.
AAATCACACATTCATTTAACGCTGAAATGGAGATGGTCAGATGAGACCTAAATAATGGCATTTCATCTCACGCAACTGTAGCCTAAGCATCGCAGCTTCACATTACAAAATTATAAACAGTGGCGGTTGGTTAATCATATTCTAGGGGGAGGGGCTGTTTGAGATGATTTTTAGCATGAAAACGGGGCATTTCCAGTTTGGTGGTCAAATATATCATTCAAATAGCCAATGTTATTATAAATGTAAAGAAAATGGGGGACATTCCGCTTTCATGTAGCCTATACAGAGGAAACAAATATTATATAAACACTGTCTGGCCTGACAGCCATTCAGTGGTCTTGGGAATCTGAGTTGAATAAGAGTAGAAAGAAACATTCACAGATTTTTTTCCACAGCAGATGTCTCTAACAGTATATTTTGAGTAGCCTATCCAGATGGGGAAGGGATGTAGGCTATAATAAAAATGTGTACAACCGTTTAAGAGAAATTTAATGTTTAACCTCTCTGTACCTCGGCCCATGCATCGCAGGACAAATGCTTGAGCACGTTTTCATCTTGTGTGCGCACAAACTAGGCCTACTTGATAGCCTGCTTATTATGTAGTGCCAACTTCGTACAGAGGCTTGTAAAAACTGCAACTGAAACCCCGGCCATTGCACACAGCATAGCCAAATAGTAAAATTCTTAAAATGCTTTTGAGCACAGAAGATAAGGGATAAGAACATATCAACATACAGCACAAATAGGCTACATTAGGCTATATTTAAACATCTGGCTCTGCAAGAGTGCAGACATCGTGCGCACACGCGCACACACACACACACACACACACGCACACACACACACAAACGGCAGACAACCACATAAAAAGCCTACCTACGTACTAATATAGAGTAAAACGTTCCCGAGGGGCAAATTGGTATACATCAGCAGTCCGCAGTCAATACAATAATACAATAAGTAAATACAGGCACATGCAATATACACATACCAACATAGACACATAGGCCTCCACATTTGCTTTCATCATTATACATCACTAGAATATTCAAATAAAAAGTGTCAGAAAAAGGAAAACAGGATCTGTGAGTACATTACTCTGTCACAGGTCTAGTCCTATTTTATGTAATAGCCGTTGGGATGAAATACCCTTTGGTTGATGGAACCTCCGCCTATATAGGGGGTGCTGTGGATCCTGGACGATGGCCTGTGCTTTCTAACACAACTACAAGGGGACGTTGAGAAAACTGTTGCATTTGCATCCCGCTCGCTTACTGACTGCGAGAGGAAGTATTCGATTATTGAGAAGGAGGCCCTCGCCTGTGTGTGAACAACTGAACAATGGCGAACATACCGTACATGCGGGGTAAGCACGTCAAGCTACGTACGGATCACAGTCCACTCACCACTGTTAAACGAACGGTTTTGTCAGAGCAGGAATGAGGATTGCAAGATGGTCTGCCCACTTGATGTGTTTCAACTACACAATGGAATACAAACCAGGGTGTGATAATGTCATAGTGGACTGTCTGGCAAGTCTGCCACTGCCGTCAACTGGTGCACAGCAGCAGGAAGCAGATGTGATGTTGGCAGTGGTTTCAGTAGATCAATCAGCCGTAGCTTCACATCAGTTAAAGCTTATCATGAAAGTCCAGCACTACAGCAGGTGATAGACTGGCCCAGGAATGCAACAGATGTAAACCCAGCACTCTTACCTTTTTTCCGTGTCCACACTGAACTGGCAGAATGTGATGGTTACATTGTATGGGGTACACACAGGATTTTAATTCCTGTTACGCTACAGCCAAAGCTGATCCAGCTAGCACATGCCACTCATAAAGGAATTGTCAGGACGAAACAGAGATCTCTATTGGTGGCCGGGTATGGACAAAGATGTTGAAACGGTCATTAAGTCTTGTACTACGTGTTCTCAGCATGACAAAACGGCGATGACTAGAGCAGCCCCAATGCAACCTGTTCCTTTACTGCATGCAGCGTGGGAAAGACTGGCCGTATTGGGTCTATTCCACTCTGCTACATCTGATCACTCTGACTGACTATTACAGTAAATGGCTTTCACTTCAAATGTGACATCATCTATTGTCATTGCATTTCTGTCTACTGTATTCAGTCGGGAGGGTAATCCCCTGGAGTTAGTGGCAGATAATGGATCTTCATTTGTGTCTGCTGAATTTGAAGCCTTTTTAGCAGACAGACATTGAACTTTGTCGCAGCTCTCTCTACTATCCACAAAGTAATGAGAGTAAATGTAATGAGAGTAAATAGAGATTGAAAGGTGGAACAGAGTGTTGAAGGATTGTATCCAAACGGCGGAGATTGATGGTCAGCCATGGAAGCCGTTTGTCTCACACTTCCTGATGGCATATCGGGCTACACCTCATGCAACTACTCAGGTTTCGCCTGCTGACCTTCAACAAACATGGTCGCTCTATGCGCACAACACTTAACATTAAAGGACTGCCAGAAAATACCCGCTACATTGGTACAGATGTAACAACACGCAAACCGTTTTTAACCATTAATGATTGTAGGCTACTAATTTGTAAAAACGGTTACAGTTTTATTGAAATCCCTAATCAGAAGAATATAAGAATAGGCTGCTCTACATGAGATTTGTATTAAAATGCATAATATTCCACTGCTTTTCTTTTTACTTGCACTTTGATCCATTTTGAATAATGTACACCATATAGTAGGCCTGCTTTAGTAATAATCGATGTTTTCATTAATGTAAAAAGGTTGTACTGTTAATGTTTACTGCAGTTATTCCGCTGTTCTGCCCATAGCCTAGATAAGAACATTTGTAGACTATCCTTGTCCTGTTATAGCCATGTCTTACTTTGAATAAAGATTAAAGAATAAAGTTTAAGTCCTTCATTTTGTGTACATGTTCCACCGCGGTATCAAAAATGGTATTGAATATCGATATTTTAATATATAAGTATTTTATCGAAGTTAGACGTTTCAATATCGTGACAACACTACAACATAGGGAAACCATATGCTTGACCATAAGATACACAAAATAAAGCACACATGGTAAGAAATGTAAAATAGACTCACCAGTGACATCCATTTCTTGAAATGTAAATATCCACGATGATCTTTAATTGGGCAAATGTGTTAATAGCTTAGGCCTATATAACTGTCTTGATTCATAATTGCCTTGATGGCTAACATAACTGATTACAATGATTAGATGCATAATCTCAGTTTAAAACATACATGGCTATTATGAAGATGGCAAACACGTGATCGATGTGTACATTGATTGGCCTGAGAGTCATGCATGCAAAGATATTGCAGATATTGCAGTGGCACTGGCCACCCCTGGCCGCCATTTGGCTACACCCCTGGTCGCTTGATTCTACTTGTTATGACATCTTCTACTGTGGCCTGTGGGTCATAAATTATCCACAGGTTATGAATGACTCAGCCATAGTCATAAGATATACCTAACTCAGGGTTACCTTATCAATCAACTACACATTGACTAAACCAGGCAATCCTGGAGAAATGCACCACATTTGCCACATTTCCTGACGTGATGAATCATCATCATATTATGGCAAAGCAAAATAATGCACAAGTATACCAGACACGCTGCAATGTGGTAGCCTGCATTTGAGATTCGATGATAAGAGGTGGCAGTAGGCAGCAGTATGTAGGTGTGTCAGTGTCATACATGCAGGAATTCGGCATTATTTCAGTCGGAGGTCTAAAAACCTCCCCGCTCAGATGCTCAGATCATACGTTCCCTTTAAAAAAGCTCTGAGCTGCAGTAGCCTATCGCTGATCATCCTCTACAGCAAATGTGTTGCTACTTTGTAACGGGTCCAATCGGACACCGATGAGATATGCTCAACAAATGTACACAATGAAACGTATAGGTAAATAAACAATATCGTCAACGTATATTGGCTGCAATAACTTGCAATTTTAGGTTAGCATATACTGCTTCGAAAATACGGCTTTGGCAATTTTCTGCGGGTTAAATTATACCGGTACAATTTGCTAATGGTGACCCAATACAGAAAGCGCCGATGGTGCAGAACGTAAACGTGTATAACGTGGGCTACACTATGACAGACGAACAGACGGGACTGCTGCGGGTTATCATCACGATGGGATTTCACCCGCACACGGTTAACCTATTTGCAAATCTTGCCTGACTACATCCTCGCGGTGCATCTCATGATGGCCAGGGTTTTGCGGAGACTTGTCCATTTGGTGGTGTTCTGTCCTCTGTCAAAGGGCCTGCAGGTAAACAATATATTGCCAATATTGTTTTATGCATTATTTTATTAGGCTGCTACAGTGTAGTATGCTGTAATGTTGTGAAGCCTAGGCTACGCGTGTTGTTAGAGTCTGTCATGCATATTAATACCGCTGACACTGACATCGTCTCTCTTTAGCATAGCGCATGGTTTTGCGATGTTGTTCACAAAGATATTTTTCTTCCCCGGAACCTGCAGAGTCGTCTCCCAGCGATAAAGGTTAAGTACCTTCTCCTGGCATGGCTGGGCATTCTGGTTACCAGCTGGGTCGTCTACATGCAGTATGCCTCCTATTCTGAGCTTTGCCGTGGACACGTTTGCCACGTGGTCATTGTAAGTGGAATATGTATTTTCTATGATGGAAGAAGCTACGGTAGGCCATACTATTATTATAGGACATGGTAATATAGCCACATAATAGGCTAGGCTTACTGGACAACGCTATGGAAAGACCCAGATCCAAACATTAGATTGATGTGTCCTTGCAAATCAAATTTCGTTTAAGTTATATTTATTTTGTCAGCCTGTTGTATTATTACTGCTGTGTTCCTGAAATAAATCCCCTCCACACAATGGGAGACAGCTGCTTTATTGGCATTTTTGCATATATTGCAGGTGATGCTGATGATGTAGCAGAGCTGAACCATTCTCCAGCTGTTTAGAGCTATAGGCCTGCTAATAGCAAGCTTAGTTTGGCCCAGAAGGGCTTTAAAGTAGTTTAGCTTAATTAATGACCTAACTGATGAGGGTTAATAATGTAAGACCTATAACTGAAAACATGTATTTAAATGCGTCTTCCTGGACATTTGTCTAGTTCTTGACAAGACCTTCAGAAACCGAACCTGTTCTTCTCTGTGAATGCTGACCAGAAGCAACTGTAGTATCATATGTCCTATGGATAAAGACAAAACAGAAAATACAATTTAACAGTGGCTCAAATGAAGGCAAACAATAATAATAATAATTTGTTTTAATACATGGCCTAAATACTTTAAATAGTGCATGAACGTCATTTTTAAAAATAGACATTACAGTGAATGTCACAATAAACTAGCATTAAAAACAATGTAGCCTATATTATCCACACAGACAAAGCATAATGTGTAGGAGTGAATTGCATTTAATGCTGTGCTTAAATGGAAATGCAACATGTTAAGAATCAATAAGCTAACTGCTAAAACAGATGAAAGAATTAGGTCAGCCACAGGGTCTTTTCATTAGATTCTTTGGTCAAAACAAAGATAATCAGTGCATCGATAACAGGCTTATGGCTCTCCTGAAGTGTTCCTGCATTGACATTGGCCTAACGCTCTCCCTGGATTCCCTGGGTATTGCGATTAATATGCTTGTCTCCTACACAACCTTTGTGCGAATGCTGTGCTCTGGCTGGATTTTTAAAAAAAGCATGCTGACCTTGGAAAACAGATAAACAGACATCTTATGATACTTTATACTGCATATTTAACTGTCAACCTTGTCACAGGGCAAATTGGAAGGAGTGATGATTGCAGTGATTTCCTGAAGTGTGTTTCCTGGTTCTTGTTTCAGTGTGATCACTACAGAAGAGGTATAATCTCAGGATCATCCTGCAATGCCTTGTGTGATCAGCAAACTCTTACTCTGCAACGCTGCATGTCTACATCCTCTACACATCAGGTATAGAGGACACCGAGGACCCGTTCCAACACATGGATGTCTTATGACCTTATCAACAAACTATAGTAGATATAATTTGTCTCAAATGTAAATGTTGAGGAGCGCACTCACAACATACATTATATAATTTAGGCAGCGCAGACTATAACCTAAATGTTGGTGTGACTGACAAGACTGTGACTTTTGTTAAAATGATGCCGCTGTGTAACGTAATATAATTTCTAAACAGGCATCAGACATATAAATGCGCATGTTGTCCTGTCAGGTGTACAGTGGTCTGTGGAAGGAGCGTCCGGTGGTGATCAAATGTGGGGTTGAGCAGGCTGTAATGGATCCAGTTCCCGATGTTGTTCTGCACCAGGAGATGAGCTTGTTTGACAAACCCACCCGGGGAACCTCCATGGATGAATTTAGAGAGATGCTGCACGGATTTCTCAAGGTCTCCTGAACCCTACCATGACAGAATCGTCACAGAGACAGCATGAACATGAATGCACACATTTTTACATTTATGTACATTGGTTCCTTCCATGCTTTAGTCAATATCAGTGTTGAAAATCAATAACAAATAAATTAGCTTAACAAACCATTATAATCAGTCCATGACTGTCCACATGATAAATATTCATAGCAGCCACAAACATTTTTACACCGGTTGGTTAGAATCAATTATATAACTGAGTAACTGATGTAAAATGAAACCACTGTTATATTTGTTTTCCTGGGTATTTCTTTTTTTAGCTAATGTCAGAGCTGAAGGGCTTGTAACAGTGATGTTTAGAACATCATAAAATATGATTAACAATAATATGTATTCAAGCATAATAATAAAAGCAGAATTTAAAAGATTTTAAAGTATAACCTTGTTATAAATTAATATAAACTAATTACAGATTAGATTTTTTTAATATGCATGCAGCACTGTATGTAATTTCTCTACATTTTAAATTGATAGTGACATTCTCCAGTAAACATGCCAAAAATGAGATTTGGTAAGAGACCTGTATAACTGAACCCAGTGGTGCATCTTTGCAGGAAGTGAAAGAAATGATAGGAAGTGAAGGGTGAAGTGAAGTAATTTGGCAAATATAAGTGAGCCACCCAGCTCTCACATTGGGCTCAATATAGAGTATGAGAGGGCATAGGTCATTGGAAACTTAAAGTATGAAAACAAACACTTGAATTCTAGATGACTTAATGTATGTTTGTTATTACAGTATATAAAGTATTATTGTTTGTTCTGACTTCTAGGCTCAATAACATAACCCGTTCAAAACATTATCTCTGAGATAATGTTTGTAGATATGAAACAAGCTTTAAACACACCACAAAAGTATGTTTAAAGGATATATTTGCATGACATTTGAAACATGTATACTATAGCAGCAAAAAGCTTTTTTATATTTACTGTAATGGGTAAAGAGTAATTGCATTCTCAGCAGAGAAAGATAGCCTTTGTTGTAATCACAGCTTTGTCGTCTGTGTGGCTGACGGTGCAATAGTGACATCTAGTGGCAGGCAAGCTCATATATAGCCTTTAACATCATTGTTTGATTAAACAGCATTTACTCTTTCCGCAGGCTCACCTAGGGGAGCAGCCATCTTTGAGCACCCTGGTGGAGCGAGTCATCACACTAGCCGATGTTAACCAGGACGGCAAGGTGTCTTTAGCCGAGGCCAAGTCAGTGTGGGCTCTGCTCCAGATCAACGAGTTCCTGTTGATGCTGGCGCTGCAGGAGAAAGAGCACACCCCCAAGCTGCTGGGCTTCTGCGGAGACCTGTATGTGACGGAGCGAGTGAGCCATAGCTCCCTGTACAGGTTGGAGGTCCCCAGCTACCTGCAGGCTGTGGTTCCCCAAGCCCTGAGCTCCGGCGTCAACCGCTGGCTGGCGCCGGCGTGGCCGCGGCGCGCTCGCATCACCATCGGCCTGCTGGAGTTCGTGGAGGAGGTGTTCCACGGCTCCTACGGCAGCTTCCTCATGTGCGACGCCAGCGCTCGCCACGTAGGCTTCAACGCCAAGTACGACTGCAAAATGGCTGACCTGCGCAGCGTGACCTCGGAGGCTGTGGTGCGCGGCTTCCTGCGCGGTCGCCGCTGCCAGAGCAACGCCGACTGCACATACGGCCGTGACTGCACGGCCACGTGCGACCGCCTGGTGAAGCAGTGCAACACGGAGGTGGTGCAGCCCAACCTGGCCAAGGTGTGCACGCTGCTGCAGGACTTCCTGCTGTTTGGGGCGCCCTCCGACCTCCGCGGGGACCTGGAGAAACAGCTGGCCACGTGTGTGACGCTCAGCGGCCTGGCCAGCCAAATGGAGGTGCACCACTCGCTCGTGCTCAACAACCTGAAAACACTGCTGTGGAAGAAGATCTCCAACACTCAGTACTCCTGAGGAGCTAGAACAGGAGGCTGCTGTCTGGACTAACAAGTGTTTACTTCTGGTCGCCGGCCCTATACTTGACATACCTACTGTGAAGCAGACTGACAAATTCCAACAATACACAGTATGTAAGCAGGCAAGCTATCCAGGAGCCCTTGAGTTTTAATTCCAGCATATTGGTGTTATGTTAAATTATCAGGGCCCTGCGTGTTAATTTACAAGTCTCCAAATAAGTAAGGTTTGATCTTACAATGAGAATAATGAACTGTATTGTGCCATGACGAGAAGTCCCAGTTATTTTGCCATAAATGGTGTACAAAGCAGTGATGAAAGTGAACTGTAGCTGTAACGGGTCAGTAATGGGGTTGACATTTAACTGGCAACGCTGATATCCCCACATTTCTGCAGCTGAAGGTTGATTAGTAATTGCACTAGTTAGTTTGGACGTTGAAGATGCTGTCCCAAGTTCACATTTAGTTTAGGGAAATAGTCCCTTTATAGTAGTATAGGGCACAAAACATTTCACACCGAGCAGGAATAATTTAAAGTTTTTTTTTAATGCCCTCCAATTGTTTCAATATGTGTGTACAAATTATTGAAGTTGAGAAACAGCAGTGTAGTAAACAATTCTTTATTTTAAAATTTCATGAACACGTGAAGTACATTTTACACAAAATACAATTGCTTTTTACTGGATCAAATTCAAAGATCTTGAAACAGGAAGTTTGCAGATCTATATTTCCTTTAGAGGCCAAAACCAGTGTGTGATAACAGCAGTGATGGTTGGAGATGATGCACCTGATTCAAAAAATATATAAAGAGATAAAACAATATCAAATTGTAACATTATAATCAAGTTAAGTTCAATAAAGCAATGTGTTGGAACTTCAGATCATCCCATGTTCCCACTGTTCTAGGTACTGGGTGTAGATAGTCTTCAGTCCATTTATTCTCTGCCCCTAATGACACAGGCTCGACACAAGGTTGGACTGCAACGCCTCTAGGGGCAGGTTGAGTTTAAACAGTCACCTTACCTGTTACTTGTCTTTACTAGACACTCTTGTTAGTGCAAACCACCAGCTTCTGAGGAACAGGGCAGCATTAGATCAACTTGTTGATTTCTTGGATAAGAACTTTAAACTAGCTTTCATAGTGCACACAAGTGTCGGCAGAATACACTTTTTCTAGAGGGCTAGCAGTGTAACAGACTTTATCTGTAAGCACTTTTTGATTTCTATGCCAGCAACATTTGTGAAAACATTTGATTTTTTAAGGCTTAATAGTTGACCTTGCATTAGGTAGTTGAAAGTTCAGCCCCTTGCCAGCTCCCATGTAGGCCTAACAAATAAGGCCTTGCTGCACGTGGCGGGGCATGGTTAATTCATAAAAAATAAAACACCCCACAATGTTATACATTTAATCTTAAAACGCGGCCTAAAATTAACATACTTTTGTGTCCACAAACAAGAGCAAATTCAGCTATTACTCGGCAACTTACTGCTTACCATGTCAGGTGTGCAGTTATAGAAGGTGCCGACATTTATCCTGTATAAGCAACAGCGCCCATTATTTTGTGTAACAGGCAAAAACAGTAGGATTAAAATATAACACTTACATGCTCTCTATCTTGCTGCTGCTGCTGCTGCACACAAAGAAGAAAGCACAGCGAAAGAGGGGGGTGTAGTTATAAGGCACTACGGATACTGAGGAGGCCCAATTCCCTTCAGGACTTTTGGCGAAAAGGCAGTTGGGGGAGGGGGAACACGGATAACCATAATATTGACAGAATGGAGCCATTTAGCTTATTTTTGCAAAAGCTAGTGGTACATATTTAAAACCCTCTACCTTAATTTTAAACTAAATTAAAAGAAAAAAGTAATATTAGGCTACAATACAATGATACAATGTCATAATAATGGCAAATGTCTTTAAGCCGGTACATTGTATACATGTAAACCTACTTAAAAGCTGTGTGTGACAGGATGCACTACCCACCAGGTAAAGAACCCAGAACTATGTTTGCATAACCTGTTGAACCAAAAAAAAAAAAAAAATCAAGGTTGAAGAGAGAAAAGCACATACCAGGTGCGAGGCATGATCAGGGAAAGATCAGTCAATTGTGAGATCCTAATGACTCAATATGCCTACCTTTGGTGACTGGTTGACATAGCGTGCCAAAGTAGAAATGTAGCATGGTGACTGAACTAATATTTGATCAGGTAAATCATTTGGAATACCATTTGTGTCTACCTAGGCGTAGTTGTTAATGCAATATGATTTCTGTCTCTATTGCATGTATCCATCCCATTTGGTCTACTTTTCTTCTTCACAACTTTTTTTGGTTTGACAGGTTATGAAAACTACCTTGTGGGTAGTGCATCCTGTCACACAACAGCTTTAAGGAAGGTTTCAGTTTTTATTTTAGAAATCAGAGATGACGTTAGCTTAACTTAACGCAATGTAAAGTCAATGGAGCGCTGAGTGTGGTTTTCAGAGTATGACCCGTTGCGTTTCGTCTCTATTAAGCAGTTTTACAGAGAATGAGACAAGCTTAAGAAGCATCTTACAGTCTTTATTATTTAGGACTAAACTTTTCAGTGTAAATTTTACGAGTCCCTCATCTCACGACCTCTGTGGGGGGTTGCCGACAGACCACTCAGTAGCTCCATCTGTTTTCTTTTATCCTTTGCACGGTTGATGGTCATCTTAAACAGGCGACAGTACAGCTCCATTGCAACCGGCGTGTCATCATTCCCTGGCACTGGGTAGGTAATCAGGCTGGGGTTACAGTTGGAGTCCACCACGCCCACGGTGGGGATGTTCATCTTGGCTGCGTCTCTGACCGCCACATGCTGCTGGAACACGTTGTTGAGGGTGGAGAGGAAGACGATGAGGTCTGGCAGACGCACCCCTGTACCGTACTGGATGTGGGCGTTGGTGAAGAGACCTCCCTGCCAGTAGCGTGTGTGGGCATACTCGCCACACTCCTTGGCCATGCACTCCACTAAATGGCTGAACTGGCGCCGCCGACTGACAAACAAGATGATGCCCCCGCGGTACGCTATATGGGCGGTGAAGTTAAGGGCCAACTGGAGATTCTCCACTGTCTGGTCTAGGTCGATTATATCATGGTCCAGACGGCAGCCAAACAAGTATGGCTCCATTAGCCTACGTGGGAAAAAGAAAAACAATAAGTCAGATGGCTTTACAATATAATGAGGTCATGATGCATTCATTTTCTTAATTTTTCTTTTTGTATTCTATTATGTGTCTTCACAGACCTTTATCCATATATCCTTTTAAATGATAGATTATCTATAATTTAAAAGCCACACGGGTTACTCCTCATATAGGTTTGTTTAAATATTCTTTGCATATAGGCCTAGATGAGCGGTACATATAACTTTAATTTAAATGTGGTACGGTACAAACTAACCTGTGTCTGCATCCTTTTTTATGGCCAAGATGCACTCTGGCATCAAAGAGGTCTTTTAAGGAAAACAGCTCTGACAAACGGAAAAAGTCTGAAGACTCAAGAGGCTGCGTCATTATTTTGTCTGTGGAATGAGAAAAATGTAATAACAGTACCGGTAGCTATTTCCAGAATGTTTCTTATTAGCAACATAAAAATAATGATTGTTGCTCACCTGTAACGTGATCGTCATTTTGACATTGAACTGATTGTGCTGCTGCTGCAGTGGTATATAGGTGGGCATTGCAGTAGCCTAATGTAACCAATGGTGGGTTACGTAGCCCTAAAAGTCCTACAATAATAAGAGAAAAATTGCGAATGAGTTCTTGCTAGCTACAGTACAATTGCTAATAAAGACCATAACCATATAGCTTAAATCACACATGCATTTTAATTATACCACAGCATATATATATATATATATTTCCAATTTCACAAGCAATGAGAACATAATACACTGAACATTTAAAAATATTAGACTACCTTTCGTTAGCACCCTAGCTGCCATGCTCGACGCTGTCGATCGGTTCGGTCCACTCCCACCAGACTCCACAGAAGGTCAAAGAATTGCAACTGGTACTTGAAGTCCGCGACATTACGTACAGCGTAATATCCCGGATAACAAATTCGACAATGCACTACATCTCCCAGAAGCCATTTGAAATGTACAACTTTATTGAAGTGACGACTAGAAGAAATTACAGGCAATGGCATTAGAAAACGTAAACAGACATGTTTAAATGTCACAACACCGTTAACATAACCGTAAATAACGTGTTTTTGTTTTATAAAAAAACAAATCTGTAAACCTTTGATATTTAATAATATATCACATTACTGTCGTCTTGTAATGTATAACTATAGGCTACAGTAACCATGGACTAACATATTGCCTAATGAATGTTGTCTTTAATAACACTTGCATGAGTAAATAATGTAGGCCTACATCAAATATAATCTTATACGATATACTAACTATAGTTATTTTATGAAAAACACTATGTAAAACAGACTAATATAATCTCTAACATGTAGGCCTATGTTCTAGAGTATATGTCATCCTGGCAGAATCTTTAGTTTATTTTCAGGTAGGCCTAATCATGTACCGTGACACCGGAACAAACTGGAGTTTTCTTTTGACTTGCTTCAGTGTCTTGTTCTGTTCAAAACCACCATAAATTATCATATTACTTCAGGAGGAATCCTACACCTTATAACTTTTAAAAGCCATAAAACACAATGCAACACTAAACCAATCTTATGCTTTATGTATTGTACCTCCTTGCCGTTTACAGGTATGCACCTTCGGCTGAACCTCTTACTCCTTGCCTCTGTGGTGAAATCTATGTAAGGCTCAAGGGTGATGCCAGGGTCAATAGCGCTGGACAAGGACCTAGGCAAGGGAGAGCAGGAGATGAGACCAGACCAGTGCAGTCTCTTAACCCTCTATCTACAGTTTACAGGTACAGTATGTGCCAAACATACAAGCTGTTGAATGTGGCACATCATTCAAGTACTTAGAAGATTTCACACAAACACCAAGGCAAGTTTCAGCTAAGACATGCATGTTAGGTAAACACTCCTGCCATTGCCCTTGACCAAGACTCTAGCATTAGAACAGGAGTTGGTCCCTGCAATGTGCAACCACGTGGTTCCACACTGCTCCTAAGGATGGATCAAATGCAGAGGAAACATTCCAAAAAAAGATTAATGGAGTAATCAACTGTTAACATAATACATTATCATTTTATATAAATTAACAGACATTTGTCTTTTTAAATCCAATCTTTATTACACAGGTACAATTAAAAGACACAGCAAAAAGATGATTTCCTTTGAAAGGGTATAAGGGAGAAAAAAAAAAAAAACACTCCTTGCAAAATATTTACCAAAACTGGCAATGCACAGCATGTTCAGTAAGTTTTTTTGATAAACAAAAATAAATAAATTTGTTTTCACATATGAAAATTCAAGAAAACACCTATATGACAATGAAATAAACACACTAAAGGACAAGTCCATTAAGACAGAGGACCAACAGAGTTCTCTGAAACAAAATAATTGTCTTAGAGGTCATATTAAGCCATGTGGCTTTTATCAAAAACTGGCCTTAATTTACATCCTTCTATACAACCTGGTTGAATGGCTATTATTTTGCCCATAGAAGAAAATCAGATGTGAAAATGCGATACGAGATGTTGGCTCAGGCTGACAGAAGATTGTATTGTGGCTTTGTGTTATAAACACTTACATTTAATGTGAGTCAATGTTAGTCTGATTTAAGAGAACAATCCCAGGGAACTGTGAAATGTTATTGAAAGGTATCAGTTCATCTGGCTACCGTACAGTACATGCAAGGCAAAGCATATTAACATAAGTGGACACCTAACTGTGCTGTACATCCCAAGATTACATCCAACCAATTATTAGACAAACCAACATTTAATAATTTTGAAAAATGTATTGAAGACAGCCTTGCCTGCACGTGCATGGTAATGATGGCAATAAAGACTTTTTAAAGTGTTTCGACCTTGCCATCTTAAAAAGGAAAGGAAATGTCTGTTTTGTATTTTTAATGACTTGATCAGTTTGATTGTAAACTTAGTTTAGTTATTAATCAGCTCCTGTAAGAAAGCAACGTATGTCAGTTAGTAGGTTTGACCAAAAGGTGGTTATTGCTTTTCGGAGATTCAAAACAGTAGTTTTTAAAATGGTGCCATACTTTTAATTAACTATATACATGCAATATTAATCCAATGTTATTGCATTATATTTTTCAGTATTTAAACTACCTTCCCCTTGGAGGCTATCAATGAGTGAGCTCGAACATGACCTGAAAAAGTGCAAGAGCACAAGTAATGGTGCTGCATACGGCTATAGTTTACATACCATTGTGTTCACACAAACCAAACAATTACCTATACTTACAGAGTAGAAAGCACTGGCTTCTTCTCAGGACGCCTTCTGTCATCTAGCTCACAATCTGTCTCATCTACAAACTCTTCCTCTGCTCTTCCTAACTGGGCTCCTATATCTTCTTCTGGTCTCACGCTCTTACTCTCCTTTCTTTTTCTTAAGCTCGGAGGGGCCTCCTCCCCGTCCTTTGTGCCGCTCAACTTTCTGCTTTGGACCGGGATGTGGTTAGAGCGGTTTGAAGCGAGTTCAACTAATGCGCTCTTATTCACGAACACATTCCTCTCAGTCTGGCCCGACACAAGGGCCTGTTGTTTGTGGCCCTGCAGCTGCCCTGGGGTCAGCCTGGCAGCAGATAATGGGCTGAAGAACGTTATAGGGGACAGACAGTGTACAGGTCTCTGTGCAGGGTGGCAAAAGGGAGATCTGCTGCCCCTCGCTGGAGACCATAGGACGGCAGAAGGTTTTGGTCCGCTGTCCCCTCTCTGGAGTGATGGAGTTGTGGTTTCTCTCGCTGTTGTTCTGGGTGGGGTGACATGCAATGGGGTTCTGCTGGGACACGCACGCCTTGGCTCAGTAGTGGGGAGTCCCAGGCTTTGACGCCACTTTGAAGCGGACTGAGAATGGACAAGAATGGGCCTCGTCCTTGGCAGAGCTCTTGTCACCTCTGCACTGGCGCCCTCAATAGTTGACTTACAATTGTCTGTTTTAACAGTCCCCTGACCATGGCTATTAGCAAGGGGAAAGTTAAGGCTTGGTACAATGACAGTGGGAGTGGTGTCACTGCTCTGTGGAAGGGCCTTGTGTGCGTTTGGAAATGCCTCTCTATCCTGAGAAGCATGGCCTTCAGGACAGCCCAGCAGAGACGAGTCAGAACGCTGCGTTTCATTATAACTTGAAATTTCAGCCAGCTGATTTTCCGATTCAACTTTAATGTCTGAAATTGGGACACATGCCTCAACATTAGTATTTACTGTTGCATCCCTTTCTTTGCTTTGCTGTACAGTGGAAACCATAGCCTTTTCCGCCAAGAACTTTCTAATCTCTTGCTCAATGCTATCATCGCTGTCCACTGAACTGCTTTCTTCCTCTTCCTTAACAACAGGATGACAATTGTGAATTGAGGCAGTATCTTCCCCACCAGAGACATCCATGTTTTCTATTCCACCTCCATGGAACTGTTCTTTTCCCTTACTGCCCTGCTTGTGTGGCGAATCAGTCTTTTTGCTCAGTTTAGACCTTGCTGCAATTTCATCACCACTCTTGTGAGCCTTTTTGAAATGTGCACGCTTGGGAACAGGTTCTAGTTTGATCTTTTTTGCCTGCAACAAATGTCCAGACGGAGGTTCTGAATCCTTGAGACGCTTCCTTGTTTTTAGCTTCAGGTCTCTGGTCTTCTTCTTTAACTTCTTCTTTGTTTTGAGCAGGTCTTTTATGGCCGTGTCAAGGTCCTCGTCACTATCAAGGGAACTGCTTTTGTCTCCTCTATGCACTGCATCTGATGCTGTCGAAGGCAGCGTTGGACCTCTCTGTGCAGATAACATTGTGCGCGATGCTCTTCCGTTCTCTGACAAGGAGATAAAAGCTACATTAACTTTACTTTTGTAATGCATCACTGGTTTTGGGGAAACATTAGATTCCACCAAGTTCATTTTTTCTTTCTGGATCGAGGATTGCTTCACAGTTTTCCTCTGGACCACGTCTTGCTTCGATGCAACTTTAACTAGTTCATTAGTGCAGGTGTCTGGCCCTGTCATGGTAGTAGCCGTGCTGGTGGACTCTTTGTGCATTTGTGCCTTCTGTTCAAGAAACATTCGGATTTCTTGCTCAATTCCATCTTCACTATCAACTGAACTGTCATCACTTCCGTCACCGATGCAACTAGATGGGAGTGACAAGGATGGATTGGGGTTAATGCTGCTTAGGTCAACATGAGGGCTGAATGCCCTAGGCATTACAGCTTTTGAAATGTCCAGGATTGCCTCTGCACACATTAGCTCTGCAGAGGTGTTGACCTTTGGAATGGGATGGGTGTGTTGCTCTGTCAGAGGTTCAGTTTTTGATGAAAGCACTCCAATTCCTTTATCTTTGGGTGCTCCAGGGGGCATATTCTTATGTATGACAATAGGCATGGCAGAAAAGGCTGAATTAACTACCTTTTCGGATTTCTTTTTGGATTTCAGTTTTTGTACTTTTCCGGCGCTCGTGCTCTGAATGGGGCTCACTGATGACATGATCATAGGGTTCTGCTTTTGCAGGAACGGCTTCAGAGCACTCCTCTCTTTTAATTGCTCTAGCTGGTAAGTGCGAATGGCTTCCTCGATTCCATCGTCACTGCTGGAATCAGACTCTTCTTTGTGAGACAGGTGCTTACAAATATCACTGCTTCTACTCTGCTTCTTCTCTAATTGGTATCTCTGAATGGCCTCCTCAATGCCATCATCACTACTAGAGTCAGGGGATTGTTGCTCAGTCTTTACTATGAAAGGAAACAGAGTACTTTGCATTGTTTGGCATTCATTGTTTCTCTTAGAGTCACACATTTGCTCTTTGGAGTGTTTGTCTGTAGTACCTTTGTTTGTATCTTTATTCTTAACAGGGTTTTCTTTAAAGGGGGCCTTGCGTTTGAAAGGCTTTTTCATGATTAGTGGAAGAGATGATGCTGCAGGGGCATCCACTTTTACACTTTTTGGAAACTGGTTGCTAGCCGTTAAAATCTTATTGCTTTCAGAATGCTGTTTGGAACTCTCAGGAATAGAAAAAATTTTAGTGTTAACTTTGGATGGCTGGGGAACTTTAGTGGACTGCTCTGGCTTGCCTTTATTGTCATCCTTTTCTTTGAGATACTCTAATATAGCCTCCTCAATGCCCCTGTCCACAGAATCGTCACTGTCACACTCTTGGCTTTCAGAGTTGACTGTGGAGGAAACACCTGTATGTCGGTTTTCAGTGGAGCCTTTGGATCTGGTCCCCAATAAAAGACCCGACCCACCTCTGCATACCTGGGGGTGATTGTCTTGTACAGATAGAACATTTCCTTCGATCTGGTCACCCATGTCGTTTGAAGACTGGGAGCTCCTAAGGCTTTCTATGATCATCTGAACCTTCTCTGCGATTGGTGTGCCACTGGAGGGCGAGTCAATGTCAGAGTCATCGCAGCAGAGTGGAACGCTATAGCTTTGCGGTGGGCCACAGGTTCTCCATTCTGTATGAGTTGCTGCAATTGGAGGTACATTCATCAAGTACATTCTACTGAGCTGGGATTGTGTTTTTGGTCTTGGGAGTACTGCTGCCTCCTAACGCTGTCACATTGTTCAGTCTGGAGAATGTAAAGGGGAAAAAAGATAACAGTGTAAATATATAGGATGCATTATTTGTACACAATCCAATTCAAAGTGTTTGTAATAGATGTATTTATTTTTAGTCTTAGTTGGACAGACTCCCTGTTAGCAGGGGAAAACACACTACAAGAAGGATTATCACTGCAAATTAAAGCTCTTCATGTTTTTTTTATTTTTTATTGCTGGACACTTTGAAGCCTAAATTATTTTGCCAATTTAGGTATTGATGTGTTAAACTGATCATGAGTAGCTGAACTAATTGTGCATTGACATGTGGTTACTATCATATGTATTGTAGAACAGTCAGCACAATGTTAAAACACTTGTAAGGCCATTGAAAATGCAAAACATCACTTTGCTCTCCAAAATACACATTTGCAAATGTTTCTTAAAAACATTTAGCAAAACAACACATTTGCTATCAATGGCAAGACAATATAACCTATTGGCTATGTAAATGTGGTCTTTAAAAAATAAATAAAAATTGCAATTGTGTTTTTTGGAGATGTTATGTTTTAGTTTTACAGGCAAATGTCTTACATGGTGATAGTATACCATGGATGAACATGCAAATACCATCATGACAAGAGACTAGCTCAATCCCATTTGCTAATAGTTACTAGGACCTTGGTTCAAATTAATAAATGTCATGTTGGTAAGGGAATGTGTGACAAATTAATAAATGTCATGTTGGTAAGGGAATGTGTGACAAACTGAATCAATACAACCTTTTATATCTATTTCTATTGGTTATACACATGCATATAGCGCAAGATATAATGCCCACCTTTACTTATTTTTAAAAAATCTGCATTTTTCATTTAGAGGAAACAGAAAAATGCCTTACACCAAGGTAATGGTCTTAAGTGGGTTCACCCCCATTAACTATATTTGTTTTGTTGTTTTATAGGCCTATCTAACTCAGTGTTAACTGCATACTTTTGTACTGCAAGTATGCCTATGTAATGCTCAGATATGTCGTTTGAATAGTGCAGGCAATATTGGCAAGTGCACGAAACACGATCAGATGTCTCTAGATTCTGCATGAGAGTGACCAATCGTAATGTAGCCTACTGGAGCCTATTCGTGTGTTCTGCTACCACACATTTCAAATTAGAGGCACACATTTGAGATTAAAGTAAATGCAAAACTCATTGCAATGCCAAACGTTCTTTCCTTACAAAATACCAAAAGAAAACACGTAGGCTAGCTAGCAGGTGATTATGCTATCCGGAGACACTAATAAAATAAAGTGTCATGCTGAGTTTGAGAGTTTGAGATTGGATACAGTTTCGCTAGCCATCAATAAAAGCAAATACGGTACGGTAGTCCAGCATTATCTTAAAATCAAGCGTTGGCTACTATTGCGACATGCGATTCCATTAACAGGTACGGTAAATAAATGCATCTCTTAAAAAAAATGTAATTAAAAATGAATCTCCTAAACATTTTTAAACAACGTCAAACGAAACCCCACATACTGAGTTTCGTACAACTTTGACAGCATATCATGTAAGCTATGAAAATAAAGTTTGATGTGACAAGCATCTTAGAAACGTTTTCGTGCATTGCATAACGAACCGGGGAGTTTCGTGCATTTCCGCCCTTCGTCTATCTGTTGTTTGCCGCTAAGCAGCCAGGCCGTCCCCGTCTTTTCAGCGGCTAACGCTGCACTAATGCCCGGCGCGCAGCACTACGACACTCCGCAGAGCAACCATGTTTCTTAGTAGGCACCGGCCGTGTGTGTCAAACACAACCAGTCGATCGATTTCAACACGAAACCCCACATTAAAAATCACTATAAATGTAATAACATTGTAACTATACAAAATACATTACATTCTAAGGAAATGTGTGTGCCTGTTTGGCCACTTGAAAGACATTCGCGGGCCTCAGTAGCCTACAGCAACCCCCGGCGTATTTTCTAACCGAGGAAGTCTTTGTATTGTGCCTCAATAATCGCTCGTTGCAACGGCTGTTTCGAAAGAGACATTAGACACCCAGATGACGTGACTTACCGGGATGTAGTGCAAAATATTCGCCCTGCCGAAAAAAGCTTCATTACAGCTTCGGTATAATATCAACGCAAACCTTCGACCAGATGATATTTTGCTGTCCCGACATGCACACAACCCCGCGGACGCGCGCTTGGAGCTCTCGGCATCTAGCCTTCTCGGACTCCCGGGCGGGCGACCGAGCGAGCTTCCGAGTCCAAATATATTCTAGCATAGGCGTACATTTTCACTGGAACTGGGACGGGGCATATGGTCCCCAATTTGCGTTTGCAAAACTAAATTACCTTTTGTGTAAGGTAGAAAATGTTTTTTTGCCTGGGAGATAAAAATTAAATGCAAACCGTGAGATCAAAAGTCTGTCTTTCTTATAAGAGGTTTGCAGACAGTGTTTTCAGCGATAAAGACCAAAAGCCTTTAAAATATTACCCTGCTAAAAATTATGTTAGGGTGCCATTCGCTATGGCTATCAAACAGTAACCGATCAGAGGTTAAAGGTCCTGTAGTGTACTAACAGGCTACATCCCTCAAATCATCAGTCTGTGTGCATTTTAAAAGGGGGCATTTCAGAATACAGACCACCACCATCAGAGATGCTGCTGTTCATGGCTGACTTGTAAAACATTGCATCTTTGGATTTTTAGAATGTTTTCTTGTCCGTACCACAAGATGGCAGTGTTTACCTAAAACGGCATTATGTCCAATTTTCTTAGCATTTACGGTAGTGTCAGCTATCTTGGGGAAATATTTTTAAGATTTGAACTTGAAACAAACACATCTCTCCTTTTAATGCCATAGAATCTTCTGAAGCTCCACCACCCAAATTGGACATGCATTTCCAAGGCTGGGGTAGTGTTGACAACTCAGAACAGAACAGACACCTAACACTTAAAACATATGCGAAATGTGTGTCTAGTTTTGTGTAGCATACTTATAAGGCATTGCTTAAGATAATATTGTATCATCATTGACACAAAAGTTTGTTTCTTTCTACCACATTATTTTAAAAAAATTTCATAAAAGTACAGTACATAATGTACTGTACTAAATGTCAGAAAAAAAACATGTTCAAATCTTACAATATGTACTTTACCAACATATTACGGTAAGACATTTTATGTGATATTTCTCTCCATCCTAAGCAATCACTTTCTCAGGAAAGCTTAAAATACCTTAATGATGACATACATACCCATAGCAGCCCAAAATGTAATTATAATTTGTATGATTTTCTAGCCAGGGAGGAATTCAGTCTTACACTAAACATTAATTGCTGAAGAATCTTAAATATGTATAACACACTAAAGCAGGATTAGTAGTGACTGCTGAACAAAACTTATTTTTGCATCAATTTTTCACGAGGTTAAGTAATGGATCTAAGACTTCTTCTATGCAGAAAATGATAACATGTATAAAAACTTTTGTTAACAAATTACATTTATTAAACTGTGTGAGCAATTCACCAGAGCCAAGCCAATCCATCCCACCTAACTGTTGTGGAATATTAAGATGTGGATTAAACAGCATGATTATTGCACAGGTGTGCCCAGGGCCGGCCCGGACGCATAATCGAACTAAGCAACTGCTTAGGGCCCCATGGCCACCAGGGGGCCCCTTTTTTTTAATAATTTTTTTTTTTTTATGTCAATAACTTAATGAATAAGGCAAACTTTATTAATAAATCGGATGATGAATAGATGGATGGATTATGTCAATGGTTGGTAATCAATCAGAAATGCAGTAGGCCTATTGGGCTATGTTATTGGCCTGGCTAGCATTGTAGCATGGCTAAATAAATTCCTGCTGCCTCAGAGCAGGTAGCTTATCACTCACATTCATCTTTAAAAAAAATTGCAATGCCACAGAAACGGACTATGAATATCAAATAATAGCAAGGTAAAGGTGTGGTTGCATGACAAATTACAGTATTTTTCAGTACACTATGTTGAGTAGGCTATAACACTTTGTGCTGTTACCACTTTGAATATTAGCTTTAGTGCAATTGAACACCAGATTACTGTTGTAAGATTGTTACATTTTTAGATGAAAAACAATAAGGTCCGTATAAGGAAGATTTCCCCTCCTTACAAACCTAATTTAACAATTGATTGTTTATTTGTGTAGCACCTACAGTATGTCAAATATTATCACATTGATATATATATATATATTTTTTATCATTGTCATTCTGCCTATCCCTTTTACACGGACATCAAACTCAAAGTTAAGGAAAAATCAAATTCTGCTTAGGGTCCCTTTAAGGCTTGGGCCGGCTCTGGGTGTGCCTTTGACTGGTCACACTTGTACAGTTGTCAAAATGTATAATTTGTCACTGATACAAGTGCACATTGCAATCAGAACATATACAAGCACAACACCAGGATGACATATACATTATTGTGAGTGACAACGCTAACATCCAATTAAAATCTTACATACTTACAGGGCCCTATCTGAGGTTCAGCACATTTATATGGTGAGAATTGATATAGATATAGGTTCTTGAAAGGTAACGGGTATCCAGCAGACTAAATTGCAGCACCAAGATTCAATGTCAGCATTCAATATAAATGTTTAAATGTTAGCTCCCCTGCTCCCCATAGCGTAGGCCTACTTACTAAAAGGTGAACTCCTCGCAGTCTAATAGCAACACAGTAATAATATGGTCAACTACTAGGCTAATACACAAGAGAGCCTACAGTTTAATTTTCTCCATGTGTCTTATTGAGGCAATGGTTACGCTGACAGTTTGTGATTAATTGTGCCTCAGGTCAATAGACTTGAATGGACTGTGATGAAAGTTTTTATTTGCCATCTCTACAAAGCTTGTCACATTATTATGAAATTGGTTATTTGTCAACCAAGCAAACATAATTGAGTGGGTGAAATGCCAACATACTGTAGACTACACACTTTGGACAGGGCCCTCATTTTTCTTTTTGTGCCTGTCAAATATAAACAGTGACAACAGATGCCTGGTCTCATTCAAATGAACATGTCCTGATTGCTGTGCATATATAGCCATAACTTATGCCCTGAAGCCTTTAAGTAGAGTATTGATAAGGTCATTAGCTCTTTTTTGCTAACATGACTACTGATTAAATAAAGCTGTAGGTGTCAGGTGGCACACAGATATAGCCTTGTGTGTTTCTGGGGTTCCTATAACATGGTGGGTAAGGTATTTAGCTGGGTGTGATAGGTGGAAACTGCTTAGGGCTCACCTGGACTAGGAGAAACACAGCTAATGAGAACACAAGGGAATTTAGAGGAGATATATCACAATCAATTTATGAGATGAGTAGTATAAAGGAGATTGGTTGAAGGCAATAACTCTCTAAGTAGAATATCGGGGAACGGTATAGGGTGGATTGTGACAAAGTACATGTGCTTGCATCTGACTGATGGAATGTTTGAAGAGTAAGTCAATGTCTCTCTCTACAAAACATACACATATGTTTGGAGTCTAATGCGTAGTCAAAGGTATTAGGATGTATCTGGAACATAAGCCTATAGTAAGTTATTCTTGAGAACGCTTGCTAAATTCAAACTCAAATCAAAATAAAAACACATGTCCCTTCAATGCCATACAATAGTATGGTGCTCCCTCAGAAGCTCCACCCCACACATTGGAAACACATTGTGAAGGCTGGCATATTGATGTTGTGTGTGGTCTGCACCACTTTGTTTGTGTTCTTATCTACAGAGTAAGGGCTGTGTTGAAGTACCTTCAGCACGCACAGAGAACGTTAAGATAGCCGCTAGCGGACTAGGAGGAGATACAGTATTTGGGGAATATGACAAAAAGTTTATAAGCAATAAATTGCTTGCTATACCTTAAAGTGTGTATTGAAAAAGGTAGGTCATATTTCATGTAGTAGATTAATATAATATTTGTGTGGGATTTATGTGTTTAAGGATGAATTCATCATAAACTAATGTTTACTGCTCGATGGCCATTAATTAATGTATCATCTCATAGAGGAGGCAACATTTGGCCTGAATGACATTGTTTGTACTGTAGCTCAGGCCACGACAGATGTGAAAATAGCTGACTTAGCGGGTCCAAAATATTTGGGACATTTACAGAGACACACTGAGTTAGGTGACCTTTTGTGCTTTGAGGAAACCATCAGGTCATATAAACACTCTGTAGTCATCACCCTGACAACCTAGTATCTCTACACAGTGGGGCACTGTTTGCAGAAACAAGTTCATTTCATTTCTCTCACAGCAGGCTATGCCCTAACATCCATGATTCTCTACTTCTCTGCTTAATGGGATATTCCAGAAATGTGTTACAGTAACTCCCCCCTCCAACTTTCCCTTAGGGGACAATGATTTGATCAGTTCTTGTCCTAAACAAATTACATGGTGGAGAATAAACTTGTGAATGAGAATAACTTCCAATGACAGCCACTGTCATTGGAAGGGGTTACATCATTTATTTTAGCTTAGTCATGTTGGCCAGCCACCTAAGGTGAAATGTGAAATGGAGGACATAAATGTGCATTGAAAGGAGAACGAGTCACTGAAGGCCATATGTACTGCTGTTACTTTTCATGGCATTAGCTTGCATGCTTCCTGAATTTCAAAGAATTTCAAAGTGTTCTTAATTAAGGGATTGTATTGCTGCGTTTCAGACCGACCTACTAGAACAATTACAATAGAACGTCACGCAAAGTCATATTTTTTACTTGAGTTCCAACAAATCGAATTGCTCCATTGTTTTTATTAATACATCTATATATATATATATGTTTGTTATTTTCATTGTTTTTAAATGTTTAAACAATATAATATGTTTTTTTGTGAAGCGCAATGAGTCTGCCTCGTGCATGAATTGTGCTATATGAATAAAGTTGCCTTGCCTTGAACTCGGGCAGATCCGACTACCCCGAATTCCCAGTTTGACATCACACAACAATGGCGACACCCATGGAGGCACATTATGTTAACAATACCATCATCTAAAAGGCAATGTAAAGTATTTTTTCGTGTATTCAATTAAAATAATTCTGCCTTGCAAAGAAAGAAGTCCTTAACAACATTTTCATAAAACATTTGTTTTTGTCATTAAAGGTCTGCTTTATCATGTGGATCTTGGGTCCATTTTTGTTGTATTTTTTTATTTTATTTTTTTTAGATAATTGTGGTTTGTCTTAACCTCCAAAAGCACTAGAGAAACAAAGGCAGAATGCCTTAATTGCAGTTACTGGTGTTTGCCTTTGTTTCACATTTTGGAATGCTCAAATGTTTTTTTGAGTTAAGGTTTTCTGTCTTTGTTTTGCTGGGCATCGAATTGAAATTACTGTCTACTGCCCTGGTGTTATGACTTTGTAATAGTTTAGAGCAGTGTTTCCCAACCCTGGTCCTTGGGAAACACTGTCCTGCATGTTGTAGATGTCTCCCTGCTCCAACACAGCTGATTCAAATGAATGTGTCGTTATCAGGATTCTATCGAGCCATTCGTTTGAATCAGCTGTGTTGGAGCAAGGCAACATCTAAAACATGCAGGGCAGCGTTCCCCGAGGACCAGGGTTGGGAAA
>JAODUE010001996.1:0-12066 GCA_027564755.1 Amblyopsis hoosieri
TATAATTATATTATATATTTATATATATTATAATACATTTGTAAGATTTTAAAACAGCTCCCTGCATGTTTTCAGCATCATTCTTGCTACTCTAGCAATTGGCAGCCAAAATTGACTCTTGATCGGGACAAAATGTTGCCTGACTCTCTTTGCCAATGTCCCCCTGTCAGGGTGGCACTGAACGCTGGCGCCGGTGCTCTGGTCGGCGGCCAACCTCTCGGCTTCCAAGCGGGCAGACACGTCGACACAGATCGATGGCATGCTCCCATCAGTGGCCAGATGGCCAGCAGGGCCCGCGGCCTCCTGACATTCATCAGTGTCTCGGCCGTCAGATGCTCCCGCTGTGGTCGTCTGACCCTGCGAGAGGCCCAGCAGACTAGCCCCCCTCCCTGAGCCCCTCCCCCCACCCCCTCGGGGGGCCTGGGCGGGTGTAATGATGCCACCGTGGGAGGTATCGTCGCCTGGGAGCGGGCAGATACTAGGCCAGTATGGTGCAGCTTCCACACAGCTGCGCTGACCCTGGGAGAGGCCCTGCAGACTAGCTCCTACCCTGACCTGTGCTCTACGGTCACAGGTGTGTCATGGGTGACGTTCACTGAACGTAATGGAAGGGGAATATGTAGCAGCGTAGCTAGCTACTACTGCACATTCTTTAAACATGTAATAGTATAAATATACTGTAAATGTCAAAAATAAAACATGAATAGAAAAAGTATATAAATACACATCTTAAAATACATATATAACATGAAATTACAAAATAAAAATGTAAAAGTAGTACAAATCTGATTCATTTTACCTTACTTATGTACTGACAGATAGGCTACGCTAACCATTCCACAGTTGGTGACCATGCAGTACCCTTGAGACCCACTGGGGGCAGTAACTGATGTATCTGCTGTTTAGAGCATCACAACTACGGATTGCTATATTTTCCAAAGACACATTAGAGTTGGTCATTGATAAGCACTGGATTGGTTAAATATTATAATAATTAATAATGTTATATTATAATAACTCACTGTTTCATTTGTAGCACAAGGTCACACATTGGAATACCCTTGTTTTGAGATGCTCTCGACATCCAAAAATTAATTAAATAGTAAAAGGTCTCTTGTACAAAAACAAGTATTGTCAATATAGCCCAGGTCTATGGCCTATGGTCATCTCTTCACTGTCATCATATGAGCCTTCCAGGTGTAAAAAACGATATACAGCAGAGCATGAGAGCGCCCTTTGACGCCGCTGGCATGCTAGTCTTGCTATGTCACCTCCATTTCATCGCTTCTGCAAAGGAGGGAAAAAAACTATCGTGCCACTAAGTGATTTTTTTTGTCTCGACTCCCCTGGGTGATAAAGTGCACTTTGAGGCTACCCACGGAGGCTTGTGCCTTTAATACCCGGCATTTCACAACTGTGGTGTTGACAAGCCAGCTTTCCTTTTTTTTCTCTCTTTATTTCTTTCTTTCTTTCTTTCTTTACAAGCAAAGTGAAAGGCTGTCCTAATGGACTCGGCATCGCGGGCCGTGGGATCCAACAGGCCCCACGGCCCCTTCAAATGAGCCTGCGTAGCACTGGAGAGGGAAATAAATGTCAAAAAAATGTAATTTCGCCTCTCATGTAAAGGGCTCTCCTGGCTCCCACTTGGGTTACCTACTGGGATGTTATATTTGTGGTGGTGCGCCGCTTTAAAGGTTCCCCAGTAAAAAAAAAAAAAAGCAAGTTCTATTAGCGTTGCATCAATACCCATATTATATTTCGAAATTGGCAATCGTTTGCAAAAACATATTCATGACTATTTATTGATATAAAATAAAAGTGTATTTGTATGTATAAATGGATTATACCCATTTATACAGAGACCTCACCTACCAGGACATGAAGATTAGTGTCCTTTCTTCCTCTCATGTAATTATAAGGCTGCTTACCCCAGGGACTGATAATGCTAGTGACAAGGTAAATCCAGTTATCAAAGAGATGCAGTTTACAGCAAGCTGCAAAGACAAATATTTTGCTTCCAAGAATACAAAACAAAAATATACTGTACAGGCAGGAGAAGAGCTGGGCTTGCTTCAAATTGATTTAATTCCATTGTAAGAATATCAAGGTTTCATTCACCCATCCTCTCCCAATAGAGTACTAGGTTGCATTCCTTGGAATTGGTGTTCCAACCAGATAAACTGTTATTTTATTTTGACTTTCTTTTTTCTTTTTCTGTTGTGGTTATATTTATTTATTTTTGTTTTGACAATGATGGCCTGAGGATTGTTTCCAAGCCGACTTGACTACCAATGAGCAGGCAGTCAGTGGGGGGGGGGGAGTTTAGACCAATAACAGGGAAAGCAGGCTGTAACAGCTCCAGGGAACATCTGCCATAGATATGGTCGCGGCACAGGGGAGCTTTATGGGCTGTGGAAATATTCATATTGCTGTTGTGCTTTTACAAATTACATTTAACTGAACACTGCGCATAGTCTACATTGCTGTTTACTTTTAGATCTAATTGTGTTACAGTCTGCAACTACGGATTATTTACATTTGAATATTTACCATAAATTAAGAAATACAGTACACCTAAAATAATCTAATGGAAAAAACATATTTTCAATTATTTTTTGGTTAACGAAGACATTCTCTATTTTATGTCTCTTCTATGCATACAGGTGTTTGGGGTAATACAATCATCACATTGCATTAAGCATAAGGTAACTACCTTGACTGAGTGATATTTCATTTGAAGGGATAACATAATCGATATATGACAATGTGTCAATCAAAAGCTCCTTACCATTACTATGGATGGAATATCTCTACTCTTACTGTGCACATTCACCAATTAAATGGGTTCAGCTACTGCTCTGGCCTGCTATGACCATCCCGATTTCTGCGAGCACCACAATTTGTTCTGCACACCAATCTCACACTATTCAATGTATTTTCCCAAAGAGACTGTGCTGATAGTACCGGTGTCAATTATGTCATCAGCAGGCGATTGGTAGCCTCGATATTAGTTTCACTTCGCGGCGAAAATCAGTCTGGAGAGCTTGGAAATCGAGTTCAGGCCGGTAAACCTAGTGTTTTGGCAATCAGTGTCATAGTTAACAACATACTCGCTGGTTCACAGGTTCGTCCAATCACATGCAAAGTATTTTTTGAAAGCGCCTGCCCTCTTGAATCCATTTCAATGGATGGCTTCCCAGGTGGATGTGTCCAGAGCCATGTAAAGAGAGA
This sequence comes from Amblyopsis hoosieri, assembly GCA_027564755.1. Taxonomy (NCBI): domain Eukaryota; kingdom Metazoa; phylum Chordata; class Actinopteri; order Percopsiformes; family Amblyopsidae; genus Amblyopsis; species Amblyopsis hoosieri. Next base: position 3,232 of record JAODUE010001996.1, read on the forward strand.
GTTGCATCATCTTTGTTAACTCCAATGGACCGTTTTTTCACAGCAACAGAGCCTCAAAATAGTTCCCGGAAGTTATCCTAAATACAAAAAGTACATTTTAAATTCTATTTTAAAAGTAAATCGGTGCATTTATTGACTAATTGCCAATAAACAAAGTTAATTGTAATAATTAGTACACAATTGTAATAATATATACACATATATATTCAAATTGCCCATTAAGCATTTCCTGGAAAAAAATGTTTTTGACTCTCCATGAACCATGTGACCGTTGAAAATGTCAAACTTCGGTTGGCGTAACTCTGTAATTTCCATAACAGACACAGATATCTGGTCTTGTCAGGTTAGGCCAGGGGTGGGCAATCCTGGTCCTGGAGGGCCAGTGTCCTGCATGTTTTAGATCTCTCCCTGCTCCAACACACCTGATTCAAATGAATGGGTTCGTTAGCAGGCTTCCAACGGCCCAAAAAGTTGGGTTAGGCGATGGGACTTTTAAGCAATCAAGACGAGCGGCAATGATTTTCTGAAGACAGGCAATTTTGCGGGACCAATTCCAGGTAGAGGCCAGTGTCATTGGTCACATGACACTGACAGGAAAGTTAACCTAACATGTTTGTTGACATAACTGTATGTTGAATTTCTGGGTGTTAAGTAGGACAGCGTTACTTGACCCGTGGACTGTTGGTGTGGGCACGTGAACATTAATGTACGACGACATGAGTCCACCCACTTGACCGTGGCGTTTAATGTGAAAACACCCTGTCCCGCATTCAGCTATTTGCATAAGTGTTTAATTAACAAGCACGGCAGAGTGTGGCGCGCATGTTAAACAGACCTGAAGAGGTCCACCGACGACGTTGTACTGTTTTTTTTTTTCTCAGAGAAAAACACAGGACATTTCAGTAGGCTATAGGTTCTTCCGTTACTAGTGGATTGGGTAATAATGAAGTCAAAAAGGTTAAAGTCGTATAACTTAATACCCCTAATATCTACGTTGTTATTAAGATCTCCTGTAATGGTAATAACAATTGACATTTACTTTGTTCAGACGTCCTTATACAGTATTGTTGCTATGTCAATCCTTGGTAATCAACAACTGCTGTTTCCTAAAATGCCCTTTTCCATTCAGGCATGAAAGAGCCGCTGAACCTAACAAGCTCCCATTACAGCAGAGCAGCGCTGTGGATTGTTTTGCCATCAAGGTGTTTTTCCACGCCCTACATTGCAGTATGTGCAGCAGAAACATTAGTGACCTTATCAAGGTCACGAGAGAGAGAGAGAGGGAGAGGGAGAGAGAGAGAGAAAGAGAGAGAGAGAAAGAGAGAAGACAGTGGGGGGGAGAGAGAGAGAGCTTGCGTGTTTCTGGGTTATATTTGCATATAAGATAAAGTAATGATTATGATGATGATGATAATGATGATGATGATGATGATAATCAGAATGACAAATCCACCTCTTGGCCTTATTGAACACTGGAATATTTATGCATAGATTTTGAAAATGAGGCCTATAGTAAACAACACGCTGATATAAAATATAGCTCCAGTACAGCTGTTGGTGTGGTCCACCAATATAAACTGTTTTGGTTCTACTATATGACCTCACTCTGTGGCCCTCTGGGTCCTTCATATGTCTCTATTGTATTTTATCACATGCGGTCCTGCGTGAACTCAAATGATTTTGACAAGACCAGAGGGATTAGCTTCCCTCTCCTCATCAACTTCCCTTGCCTAGCATTCTGCTAGCCAGTGGAAAGACGATTAATTGTGGGTTTTATTATAGGTAATAATAATAATAATAATAATAATAATATACAGTATTTGCTGATATATTTGCTGTTGTTATTGCCATAACCATAATGACATCGAGGATGGAGAATGCAATCAAGTCCATGAACTGAAGCGGTTTCGCAATCAACCTCCAGCTGAGGTGTGAATTGCCCATTGTCTGATCCACTGTGTTGATGGAGCTCGTGACATAAACTTCATAAGTGACTCACTTGTCCTCCCATATGACAGTGGCTGGGAGGATACAGCATCTTTTAATGACAATTTCCTGTATTGTGTTACTCATTGTGTACCCAGTTTAATGTCCAGCAGGTAACAATATTGCTCGCTTACAGTAAGAATAGTATACAGTACACATTTTACAATAGTATACAGTTTACATTAGGAGTAGTATACAGTACACAGTTTATAATAGTATACAGTATACCGTTTACATTAGGAGTAGTATACAGTACAGTGTTTACAATAGTATACAGTATACAGTTTACATTAGGAGTAGTATACAGTACAGGGTTTACAATAGTATACAGTATACAGTTTACAATAGTATACAGTATACAATTTACAGTAGGAATAATACAGTATACAGTTTACAGTAGGAATAGCATAAAGTATACAGTTTACAGTAGAAAAAATATACAGTTTACAGAAGGAATAGCAAACGGTATAAAGTTTACAGTACGAATTGGAACTTTGTTTTTGTTAATGGTAGGAGTTAACTAATTAATTAAATATACAAATGTTAAATTACAACCTGGCAAATAACGTTACCCGAATCATGTACAAGTAAAATGACAAGAAGCCTTATACTGTACATGTATTAAAAACATGCAATAACAGTACTAGAAATCTTACGGTAGCACGAATATATGGTTGTCTCAAGCATGACGAAAATGATGCAATAACCAGGAAGCAGAATTCGATGGGTAGCATAGATAATCAGAACACCAACATTTACTTGCCAGCTACAACCATTCTATTGGTTAGAAGCCTAAACCAGCAGGGGTCTTAAACCCTTCCGCAGAATTTTCCACAACCTTGCTATTGCTAATGGACTAATTTTTGCATTCTCCTTCTTGTTTTGCTGTGACAGGCTGGTTTACCCCCACTGTTCAGAACTGAGATCACTCCTCTCCATGTTTTAAGAAATGTTGTGTTTGAAGAGAATCTCTAAAACACTTGAAACCCTTTCAGTAAATGCGTGTAGTCTGGGTGTTTGCGAGATCTCCACATTTGACAAATGATAGGGAAGACATTAAACGAATTCTTGACACACTGCAATAATTAGATAGAAAACACATCATTAAATCAGCACGGTTCCTCAGCATTTGTCAACCTGTCAGGTCACAGCAGCAAGCGCTGCAGCAAAATGAAAAATGCAAAATGTTAAATGCATGAGTAACACACAACACACAGTCAGATGAAATGGAAGCCTGCACTCTTCTTAAAAGGCTTTCTTTGAGGATTCTCTAATGACTCCAAACATATGACAATGAGAACTGGTCAGGAAGGTAAAATATGCTGGTGAAAAGTTATCAATTATCACAAACCTATCATAAATGTGCCACGTAATCTGAATCTGACAGTTACGGAAATGTGCAATGAAGCAGTAATTTATCAAGAAAATGTATAGTTGCCTATCATTTTTACCCCAGATACATAATTGCTCATTTAAAGTTTGCCACCTTATAAATCTCTGTAAATATCAATGTCACACTTATTGCATCATATGCATAAACAATTTACATTCAAAACGGACAATTTCCTTGATTTCACTGCAATTTTAATTGAGGCAAATAATGGCACATTAAGCTGTGACATTTAATCAAGAAAGGGCACCCAATGTTGAATTGGATAAACAGATGACAGTTCCCTTTCCAGAAGAAAACGTAAAGTATGAATAGACAAGGACATTTGTATCTCAATTCACTTCCCCTGTCGAAGTCATGGAGGAAATTTAAGTTTTAACATTAGGTAAGTATTGGTGGTCAATGTTTTTGTGCATTTACTGTATTACAAAACATACTGTATATAAAACACATTCACAAGAAACATAAACCATAGGGCTGGCCCAGAATACTCAGGTATTCAGGTATTCGTTTGATATACAGTTTTTAGGTTTTCAATTTTGAAATGAAGTCTGGGTTAGTTGTAACAACAAGAGTCTGGGGTAGTTGTAACAACAAGAGTCTGGGTTAGTTGTAACAACAAGAGTCTGGGGTAGTTGTAACAACAAGTGTCTGGGGTAGTTGTAACAATAAGAGTCTGGGTTAGTTGTAACAACAAGAGTCTGGGGTAGTTGTAACAACAAGAGTCTGGGTTAGTTGTAACAACAAGAGTCTGGGGTAGTTGTAACAACAAGTGTCTGGGGTAGTTGTAACAATAAGAGTCTGGGTTAGTTGTAACAACAAGAGTCTGGGGTAGTTGTAACAACAAGAGTCTGGGTTAGTTGTAACAACAAGAGTCTGGGTTAGTTGTAACAACAAGAGTCTGGGTTAGTTGTAACAACAAGAGTCTGGGGTAGTTGTAACAATAAGAGTCTGGGTTAGTTGTAACAACAAGTGTCTGGGTTAGTTGTAACAACAAGTGTCTGGGTTAGTTGTAACAACAAGTGTCTGGGTTAGTTGTAACAACAAGAGTCTGGGGTAGTTGTAACAACAAGAGTCTGGGGTAGTTGTAAAAACAAGAGTCTGGGGTAGTTGTAACAACAAATGTCTGGGTTAGTTGTAACAACAAGAGTCTGGGTTAGTTGTAACAACAAGTGTCTGGGTTAGTTGTAACAACAAGAGTCTGGGTTAGTTGTAACAATAAGAGTCTGGGTTAGTTGTAACAACAAGAGTCTGGGGTAGTTGTAACAACAAGAGTCTGGGTTAGTTGTAACAACAAGAGTCTGGGTTAGTTGTAACAACAAGAGTCTGGGTTAGTTGTAACAATAAGAGTCTGGGTTATTTGTAACAACAAGTGTCTGGGTTAGTTGTAACAACAAGAGTCTGGGTTAGTTGTAACAACAAGTGTCTGGGTTAGTTGTAACAACAAGTGTCTGGGGTAGTTGTAACAATAAGAGTCTGGGTTAGTTGTAACAACAAGAGTCTGGGGTAGTTGTAACAACAAGAGTCTGGGTTAGTTGTAACAACAAGAGTCTGGGTTAGTTGTAACAACAAGAGTTCTCATCTCTCTCTCTCTCTCTCTCTCTCATATAGTGGTCAGCCACAGGGCTTGGCTTTGGGGTTGTGTCCTGGCTACGTGACCGGTGTTGGGGTCTTCTCCTGCTCCTCCTGGACGTGGTGGTAGCATAGCATAGACGAAGAAGGAAGCATCCCTCAGCCATTAATATTCCATCACCTTCCAGTTTGGAAACCTATACAATTTTAGTTCCATTTCATTGAATGGTGAAAATAATTGACAGTACCGTTGTTGCAGAACCTGTTAGCGGTCAGGAAAGTATGAAAGTAATTCGCTCTCTTGCTCATGCACAACATCTCTCTCTCTCTCTCTCTCTTTCTCTGTCTCGCACTGTTGTCGTTTTACTACATTTTGACTAGGAATGTTTAAATACAATGTTGTCGTATTACTACATTTTGACTAGGAATGTTTACATACACTGTTGTCGTTTTACTACATTTTGACTAGGAATGTTTACATACACTGTTGTCGTTTAACTACATTTTGACTAGGAATGTTTACATACACTTGTCGTATTACTACATTTTGACTAGGAATGTTTACATACACTGTTGTCGTTTTACTGCATTTTGACTAGGAATGTTTACATACACTGTTGTCGTTTAACTACATTTTGACTAGGAATGTTTACATACACTGTTGTCGTTTAACTATGTTTTGACTAGGAATGTTTACATACACTGTTGTCGTTTTCCTATCTTGACTAGGAATATTTATACCCTCGCTGTTTTCTTACTGCTCCAGAAATAGCGGCACGTTTCCCCTGAAAGGTAAAAGTAGGAAGTGCGAGAACAGCCACACTGACTGTGTCTTAGCGCATGTGGGAAGTTACACTGTGTTTTAGGGGCCATAACACTGCCGTGTTCTCTGCGAGTATGCGGCCAGCAGAATGGTAGGTGGGGGAGGTGCTGTATTCACTGAGGGGTGGGAGGGGGGGCGCGGGCCAGGCACGCAGCTGCTGAGCTGCCCAGATTGCATCAGTGTGGAGAACAGCAAATCCTATCAGACAAGTCAGTGAAGGGAGAGAGTCCAGCAGGGAAGGAGGTGGGGAAAATGAAAGTTAATGAACAGTATTCAGGTCACAACGGTACCCAGGCAATCTCCTACAGGTATACGGAGGTAGGAAGCTGTATGGATGGACAGATGGATATAGATGGATGATATTGGTTTCTTCACGTGAACACATGCTGTTGCAGACAAGCCGGCTTCTGAAGAATGAGGTTCTAATGCTAATTCACATAGGGTTAACGCCATAAAATGGTTGTCCTATGCTAACATGTCTGCTAAGACACCGTCAATTGAAACTGTTTCAAAAGGCGGGCACTTTCAAAAAAATACTTTGCATGTGATTGGACGAACCTGTGACCCAGCAGTCTGTTGTTATCCACTCTTAAAAAGTAAAGAAAAGTCGGGAGAAGAGTGAAAACATATTTTCCACTGAGAACAGCCTTTGCTCTTCTAATACATTTGAATAGAACTGATGCTATATTGTATCCTCTCGGCGTTTTCGACTCGAGGTTGATTTCAAGTTACATACTGTACATCACACCTAAGCCACGCCCGTAGCTAACAGTACGACGCTGATTGGCAGCACACTAGGTTTACCCGTCTGAAACACAACGATTTCCAAGCTCTCCAGACTGATTCTCACAGCGAAGTCAAACTGAAGCTAGTCCTATGCAGCAGTGTACCAAAAATGTACAACGCAATACCTTTCGATGGGAGCAAAAGTGGAGTGGTCTTTTAAGTGGGTGTGTCACGCAACATCACTAACGCCATTTTGCATTGACTGGAGCGCTGTAAATTCAAATACAACCGTGTAGTCTGTGATAAAGGGGGATCTGCTGAGATCAGTTACCCCTCCCCCTTTCCAAAAATCAAAGACGGCAGTACCGTGTGCTGCCACCTCTCGCTTCGCTCTATTTTCTCTCAGTGTACTGAGACGCACTTCCCAAGCCCATCCCAGATGCCCCCCAAGAAAAAACATGTGACACGTATCCCTCCGCACGTGTTTCATTGTGTGTGTGGCAGAGCACCGTGATATACAGGTCATCAGGCGGCACGGAGAACCTAATAGAAAATCTCAGAGCAAGCAACGAGAACAAAATCAATAATCTATTCTATTTAATGGGCTGGAGAGCCACAGTAACAAGATAGGAGTACATGAGGTGAATTGTACAAACCCTAGGAGACAGCTGAGCACACACACACACACACAGATATTCAGTAATAAGAATGTTTCTAACAGTTATGTTTGCAATATGCATCACTCGTTCACTCGCTCGCTCGCTCGCTTACTCACTAACTAACTTAACTCGTTCACTCAGTCGTATACACTTTAGTAGAATCCCTGCAACAAGCCCCCCCATTTCAATTAACATTCATTCAGCCTTATTTATGAACCGCATCAATACAATGCCTGGTGCCAAGGTTCCATCCGTTCTCGTATTCTCAGCTGCATATTTCAGCACAGCACTATCGCAAACGCAGCCCTCGCATCACCCTGCTAAATATTTTATCACGCTCAGATATTAGCCTTCGCCATGCCTGAGATGCACCGTCATAATATTTGAGAAAGACTGGCATCTTTCCTTTATCTAATTTGTAGCGGCGGGTTTAGATATCAAAACACGTTGCCTTTTTCTCTTGTTCCGACTTGTACTGCCAAACTCATGCATGGGAAATGATGTCAGTGACAGCCGACTTTGATGCCTTCTTTTCCCATGCACGCTGCTCTTTTCTACCCGGCTACTAAATGAATCTCTGTGATTAGGTATACAGTATATATGGTCGATGACGTGACTGTTTTCCTTCCGTGTTCTACGAACAGAAGCCTTACTACTGTTTTTCTCCCACCTGTCTTGACTTTGCGGCCAATATTGGCACGGTGATTTCATACCTGGCTGATGGAAAAGAAAATCATCTTCTGAAACGACTAGAATCGGGCCTTTTTCTGAATGCAGTCCGTTATTGAGCAGTATGATGAGAGTTTTAAACACCTCCAGCCTCAAGACAAGACCTCTCTGTCCTGCAGATGCCTTGACCTTTAGAGTATGTCTGTCTCGTAACACATTCATTATAATGCTTTTGCTGAAGCTTGTGTGCTAGCTACTAGCTACAGCAAGCCCTGTCTGAAGGCCTTCACTGACCTCTGCAGGCTTCTGACTGCATATTGAAGCCAATCTGGGAGTTACAGTGCTCGGAAAGTGTCTGAAAGCACAGTAGTAGGCTACATACAATATGTATCAGATGTGTAGAGATATGCACGTTATTAGCCTACAGTCTGTATTGCAGTCAAAAATTGAAATAATGAAAGATTGCTCAACAATGGTGTCACGCTGCACGAGGTGAGGACCCATACGCGAGACACGTAGTGAAACCTTAAACAAGTTTTATTCCATAGACAAGGCATGAACACGGGGAGCAACGTGCATTTTCACAATGACCGACAAAGACCAAAAGACATACGAGGGTTTATATACACAAAGACAAGACAGACCATTGGACAACATCAACGAGTAACAGGTGCAGCACATCAGACAAGATGAATCAGACACAGGTGGAATTAACAAGACAGGGAAAACACCGGGCAGCGAGTGACAGGAACAGGCCTGAAACACAAGTTAAACACAGGGCAGGGAGTGACAGGAAAACAGGCCTGAAACACAAGGTAAACACATGGAAGGGAGTGACAGGAACAGGCCTGAAACACAAGGCAAACACAGGGCAGGGAGTGACAGGAAAACAAGCCTGAAACACAAGGTAAACACATGGAAGGGAGTGACAGGAACAGGCCTGAAACACAAGGTAAACACAGGGCAGGGAGTGACAGGGAAACAGGCCTGAAACACAAGGTAAACACAGG
>JAODUE010001998.1:0-12066 GCA_027564755.1 Amblyopsis hoosieri
AAAAATAATCGATTAATCGAAAAAATAATCGATAGATTAATCGACCAAAAAAATAATCGTTTGGTACAGCACTAGTCTGTAGTGCAAAAATAATAGTTTGATGGAGCCCTCTCCACAAAGCAGCGGTGGGCATTATCCATCAGCGGCATACCTCCTCTGCTGTATGCATATAGGGGAAACACTGCATTGTAGGTGTAGGGTACAGAATGGGTCAGTTTGTCTCAAGTAAGTTGCACATGTTTAGGAGGACATTGATTGAGGTGGGGGGGGATGTGTCTCCTCTCCACGCAGGTGAACATATATCGACTGGTCACTAAAGGAACTGTAGAGGAAGATATCATTGAGAGGGCCAAGAAGAAGATGGTTTTGGACCATCTCGTCATTCAGAGAATGGACACCACTGGTCGAACTGTACTGGACAGCAACTCGGGAAACTCAAAGTGAGAACGGAATGTTTTTGTGAAGCATTTTACCCAGCACGCTTGAAATGCATTCTGTAAATGCCTTATTGGTTCTGTTTGCAGCTCCAATCCATTTAACAAGGAGGAACTGACTGCCATCCTCAAGTTTGGTGCAGAGGAACTTTTCAAAGAGGCAGAGGGAGAGGAGGCTGAACCGCAGGTATGTAAGCACAGAGGAAATCTGCATATTTACATCAGTACTCAGCTGTTGTGGCTAGTGGTGTAATCTTTTAAATTTTGTTTTTTAATTTTCTTTAAAGGAGATGGACATCGATGAAATCCTTAGGTTGGCTGAAACTAGAGAAAGTGACCAGGGATCAAATGCAACAGATGAGCTTCTTTCTCAGTTTAAGGTACCTACTGGATTACTAGTTAATTTTGCAGTATCTTATTCTGAGGATGAGGGGTGAGTCCCAACTAGCCTGTTGTAAACAGACCAAAAATTCACTTTGTGAATAAGGTCTGGCAGCGCTCCACTGGGAAGTGTCGTTGCCTCCTACTGGGCGTAGACCTCTGGTTAATTTTGAAACTTTTGGACACCGTTTAACCAATCGATGTCTCTACAATGCAGTTTGATCGCCTCATCTAGCTCTACCACCATTTCGAAACGCGCTTAACTTCAACGTCATCTCACTAACCCACGCTGATTGGACCGCCAGCAGGGTAGCTGTGAAATTAGTAATGCGAACAGGGTTTCCAGACTGTGCTCGAAATAAAATGATCTGAGAGCAGTAGTTGGGCGGAGCCAGGCTATGTCCCAACTGCATGCAATGCGCTTTTCATGGGTGAATGTGTGGGGGAACTTGTGCTCTGTGCCACAGGTGGCCAATTTCTCCAGCATGGAGGAGAGCGCTCCAGAGCTGGAGGAGAGGCACATTGGTGATTGGGATGACATTATCCCCGAGGACCAGCGGCGAAAACTGGAGGAAGAGGAGAAGCAGCGGGAGATGGAGGATATCTTCATGCTGCCCAGGAGTAGGAGCTCCAACAAGAGGGTGAGTCTTATTGTAGCCCCCCCATGTGCCATATATGAGCTATAGCTATAACTTTGTGAGATTAAATTGCCCTCATACTGTTTTACAAATGACAGTCTAATCCCCCCCCACCCAGTTGTCTGCTGTCTGCTATAATTGGCTATCCTGTCCCTACAATATTGCAACCTCTCCCATGCATGTCAAAAATATTTTAAAATAATGTACTGCAACCAAGGCCTGCGGGCCACATTCGGCCCGCGGCACAATTATACCCGGCCCGCAATAAAATATCATAAGGCCCGCCGGTATATGATTGACGCACACCGCTGATAAAGTCCCAGAATGCACTGCAACAGCAAGTGCAGATACACCTTCCACCTTGCCATATTGGCTAGTTAACAAATTCAAACTAAATGTTAAACAATGTATCGCAAAAAAACCCTGTTGTCGGATGGAATGTTTGCGTGCTTCTCCCTTAAGACGGAAAGAAACGAAGAGCGCATTTTAAATTGTCAGTTTTCAAGACACTGTGGATAAAATGCATTGTGATTCACTGAAATACACGCAGGGAAGCTAATTCTATTATTTCTAATTCATTGTATTTACTTAGCAGGGTCTCATTAAAATAGATTACTTAAAATCGTTAGCCTACATGCTGGTGCAAAATGTAGTAACAATGGTGGCAGCGCCGGTAATGTCTTAAAGCTGTAGAAGACCTACAAGACATAGATATATTAAATAGTAGATGTTAGAAACTATACATTGTTTTATAGTAAGTTGTCTGTCACGCATAAAAGTCTGTTTTGCTCTAATATTATGTGACGCACACCACCGGAGTTACAGTGTTAACGGGACGTGAAGTTAAGGTTCGATTTACGTCTGTCGTGGTTGACACTATTGATAGTAAGACAGCAGCGTTTTCTCAGTAGATATTACTCGTTTATTGCAATTCATGGTTTATTGCTGTGCCTGGGATTGTCACGATTTCAAGATGGGTGTCCTGGGTCCAAACAAATAGGCATATATATAAAACATGCGTCCCCCTATTTCCGACGAACTTGATTAAACAGGATTTTATTTTTTTTTATCTAAAATCCGACCTGGGAAAATTACGTTGGTTAGAGGTTCTGAATTTTGGTTTAGATTACTTTTCCATAATCATCCAGCCCTAGTAATGAAGGACAATGGCAATTATAATGTTAAACATGGATAATAACTAGGCTAGAATACCATTATGTGTATACATTTGTAGACTAATTTGTGTATTTTTTCCTTTTTATAGATTATCTATTAATGTAAGTGGTGATTAGGGCTAATTATTTCCAATGAAAGCCAAATGTTTTTGCCACAGAAGCTGAGAAACAAAGGTTTTAGTGATCATTTACAATTTTGTCAAGTAACCATATGGTTTTAGAATGCTTTTTTCAGAGGGCTCCTTGGGTCTACTATTCTGTACCACTGCTAATATAGCCTATTGATGCGCAATGAGTCATGGGAAATACAGTATGTCAGATCAAGAATAATGTGCACAGCACCTTCAGAGGTCAGAATTATGCTTGTCACATAGGATACATTTAAATAAGCCTCCCAAAATATATTTCCAAACGAAAAGTGACCTCCAGCCCTCGCTGGATCGGTTCGCAGCTAAATCTCATCAGCTGATTCACAATCAGCTGCAAACCGATCCAGTGAGTGCTGGAGGTCACGGACCACATCAGGACCACATCGTGGGCAAAAAGCAACAATGAGATTCATAGGCTACCGAACCGCAACCCCTCCCCTTGATATCCTGGCCATGAATATCACAGGATTGTTGACAAAGCGTAGCCCTGGAGGAGACCATACCCCTGTAATTGGCCAGCCTTCTTCAGACATTTCCAGTTCACCTGCACTACCCGTTTGGTCTTGATCCAAGTCAGCTCTGCCCCTCTCTTCACTCGAGTGTCCAAAACATGCCTCAGATCACAAAATCGATAATCGACCTTTGGCCTAGGGTACTCTAGTACCACGTTCACTTATTTACATTTACGGCATTTGGCAGACGCTTTTATCCAAAGCGACTTACATGTAGTACATTTGTCAGTAGTTGGACATGTCATATACCAGCAATTATAGGCAAACAATATTCTAAATAGAACAAATGCAGCATAATGTCATTATACCTATTAATACATAGTCAAACATAAAGTGCAATAGGTAATGGCCTAGCTAATAAAGTGATATATATATATATATATATATATATATATATATAAATTACTCATTAGTCTCTGTTGTCTGCCAGGAGTACAAACTGATGTATGGCATGCTGTTCTCCATCCGCTCCTTCGTCAGCAAGATGTCCCCAGTAGACATGTATCCTCCACCTGGCTGTGTGTGTGTTTTATCTGTGACCATTCCATTCTCCGCTGTACGAGCCCATGTTCTTATTGTGTTCTTTAACGGTATGAGCCCATGTTCTTAACGTGTTCCTTAACGGTATGAGCCCATGTTCTTATTGTGTTCTTTAACGGTATGAGCCTATGTTCTTAACGTGTTCCTTAGCGGTACGAGCCCATGTTCTTGGCATGTTCTTTAACGGTATGAGCCCATGTTCTTAACGTGTTCCTTAGCAGTATGAGCCCATGTTCTTATTGTGTTCTTTAACGGTATGAGCCCATGTTCTTAAAGTGTTCCTTAGCGGTATGAGCCCATGTTCTTAGCACGCTCTTTACAGGTATGAGCCCATGTTCTTAATGTGTTCCTTAGCGGTATGAGCCCATGTTCTTAGCATGTTCCTTAGCGGTTGCGAGCAGGAAGGAAGGTTTCCTCTCCTTCCAGACCAGCAAGTACAAGCTACACTTCTATGAGACTCCGACCGGCCTGAAGTTCATCATGAACACGGACCTGTCAGTCTCCACCGCCAGGGATGCCCTGCAGCACATCTACAGCAACGTGAGTTTACAGTACACACACACACACACACACACACACACACACCATCACCAGCTGTTTGGTGTTAGAGGTGTTTACCTGTACCAGCCTGCAGCACTCTCCATGTGACACAGGTTTAATAGTTGAGCAGCAGACCCTGACCAGTATCTCTCTCCACCACCCCCCCCCCCAGCTCTATGTGGAGTACATCGTGAAGAACCCTCTGTGTGTCCTGGGGGAGCGGCTGCAGAGCGAGCTTTTTTCCAGCCGCCTGGACGCCTTCGTCAGGGCCCTGCCTTTCTACAGCCCCCGTGCTGCCTGACGCACGCACACACACACACACACACACACACACACAGCCCCCATGCTGCCTGACGCACGCACACACACACGCACTCCCACGTGCACACTCCCCTCCCTCGTTCTGTTCAGCTGTTAATATTCAACTGTGTGGCTTTAAAGATCCTTCAATAAAAAATGTTAAAAGCAACGTGTATTATTGTTTGTCAGAGCTATCAGCATGTGGGTAGTGATATCACACTGAACATTGTGTGGTCTCTCCATAGGTAATACCATTATTAGCCACTAGGAGGCTTAACATACTGTATACTGAACTTACAGATAGAAGACTCCACATGACAACCTGTGGATACTGATGTGTGCAGAGCTAGTGATTCATCTGAGCAGGGCTGTGTAGTTTCAGACGCAGAGCATACTAGCACCTCAAACATGGCAATCTGTAACAAGTAAGCTATGTCACATTGTCTGAGCGTTGTATGAGGAACTGGAGCCATGTCTCCTTGATTCACATCAGCACCACACCACCAGCAGAGATGAAACAAACAATCATTATTAAATGTTGGTTTTATTTTGTTTTTTTTTCTTCAAATTTTTTCATTTTAAAGTCGCCTGATAACCGTAACAAACATGTCAACATATTCCATATTTGTCTGAAGGGTGTATGTGATCCAGATCCGGGTTACCTCGACGCCCTGACTGATGAAAGCAGCTTCCACAATACAAACCCATAATACAAAGTGTGTGGGGGGGAGGGGGGGCTTCCTATGTGGGAATACGTTGCTGGTCGGGATCAGAGCCGCTCTGCAGTCCTGGAGCGGCTCTGGGCTCAGTAGCAGTGCGTTTACATGTGTTTGTGTTTATGTGTGCGTTTACGCGTGTGTATGTTTACATGTGTTTGTGTTTATGTGTGCGTTTACGCGTGTATGTTTACATGTGTTTGTGTTTATGTGTGCGTTTACGCGTGTGTATGTTTACATGTGTTTGTGTTTATGTGTGCGTTTACGCGTGTATGTTTACATGTGTTTGTGTTTATGTGTGCGTTTACACGTGTGTGTTTACATGTGTTTGTGTTTATGTGTGCGTTTACGCGTGTATGTTTACATGTGTTTGTGTTTATGTGAGCGTTTATGCGTGTGTGTTTGTGTGTGTGTATGTTTACATGTGTTTGTGTTTATGTGTATGTGTGCGTTTCCGCGTGTTTACATGTGTTTGTGTTTATGTGTGCGTTTACGCATGTGTATGTTTACATGTGTTTATTTGTGCGTTTACACGTGTGTGTATGTTTACATGTGTTTGTGTTTATGTGTATGTGTGCGTTTCCGCGTGTGTTTACATGTGTTTGTGTTTATGTGTGCGTTTACGCGTGTGTATGTTTACATGTGTTTATTTGTGCGTTTACACGTGTGTGTATGTTTACATGTGTTTGTGTGCGTTTACATGTGTTTGTGTTTATGTGCGTTTCCGCGTGTTTACATGTGTTTGTGTGTATGTTTACATGTGTTTGTGTTTATGTGTGCGTTTCTGCGTGTGTTTACATGTGTTTGTGTGTATGTTTACATTTGTTTGTGTTTATGTGTGCGTTTACGTGTGTGTGTATGTTTACATGTGTTTGTGTTTATGTGTGCGTTTCCATGTGTGTTTACATGTTTGTGTTTGTGTGCGTTTAAGTGTATGTTTACATGTGTTTATGTGTGCGTTTACGCGTGTGTGTATGTTTACATGTGTTTATGTGTGCGTTTACGCGTGTATGTTTACATGTGTTTATTTGTGCGTTTACGCGTGTATGTTTACATGTGTTTATGTGTGCGTTTACGCGTGTGTATGTTTACATGTGTTTATTTGTGCGTTTATACTGTATTTGTCTGCATGTGGGGTTTTCATATGTGTGTCTGTGTGTGTGCGTGCATGCCAAGAGAGCGAGTACAGACCAGCCAATGACACGACATGATTCCTTCCTGAGACGTTGGCGTGCATGTGTGTGTGTGTGTGTGTGTGTGTGCGTGGACCAGAGACGTGTGACATGAGCGGTGAAGGCGTTTGGCGTGAGGTGAACCCACAGGTGCTGCTGGGGTCAGAGGTCAAGTGTTCATTTCCACCGCAGGTCGACAGGAAGGGGAGGGGGGGGGCGCTCAGAGGAGCGCTTCCCTGACGGAGTGTTACTTTGTTACCTAGGTAACACGCTACAGCGAGGGAGGGGGGAGCCACTGATTGGCTGTGACACGTCAACCGTAGAAACAAAACATAAAAGGTCGTCTTCTTAATCAGGTGAAGGCTAAACTCTTCATAGTGAATACAGCTTATATACACAAACTCAAAGGCTACTTAAAATACACCTTAATAAAGAATCTTCAATAATCTGATTTCTTGAGGACCTGTGACCATATATCATACAACCAAGTTCATACAATCATCGTTTCCATCCTATTTGCAGCAAAAAAGAAAAGAAAAACAAATCCAAACTGGAATATTAAGTGATATTCATCACGATTTAACTTCTGTGCACGTGTGTGTGTGTGTGTGTGTGTGCGTGCGTGCGTGTGTGTGTGTGCGTGTGCGTGTGTGTGTGTGTGTGTGTGTGTGCGTGTGCTACAACAAAAGCCTTCATCATGGTTCGTCCTGATAGGCCAGAGTCCATCAGAGCTCTCTCTCTCTTGGTAGGGTATGTGGCAGAGCATCCGTTCCCCCCGCCCCCCTGCAGAGCGTCTGTGGTGTGCAGGGGGGCGTCAGCAGTCTGTGCAGCGCTGCAGTGTCCACACACACACACCAGGACAGTGGGGAGGGAGGGGGGCGGGTAGAGAGACAGGGTCGCTATGGCGACTGTGTTGCTGGGCTGGAGGGGGAGGGGCTGCAGCTGCGCGGAGGGGCTGCCCCAGCCGCCCCAGCCGCCCCCCCGCTCTCCAGCCCCTCAGAGTTCTCCAGCATCTCTTGGATGAGCGGCGGCATGGAGCCTGGGATCTCCATCTTCAGTGTGATGACGCGCTCCGCTCCTGTGTGTGTGTGGGGAGAAGGCATTAGCTAGATGTACACACCACCAGGGACCTTCACATGCAGTGCTGACAGAGGCCACCTGGCAGGCTAGGAGGCCACATGTCATTGGACTAGTGTTGTGAGATGTTATAGTTAGCCAATCACATCTCACCACATGACCTAGTTAGCCAATCAAGAGGGGGCCAAGCAGCCTATCAGCAGCCAATCACATCCTCGAGTATAACATAAGATTTTATTATCATACTTGTTTGAGTTTGCCGTTGTGTTCTTTTGTGTGTTTAGTTTGTTAGTAGCATTATGTGACTATTGTGAGGGCCTTATGGCTTCAGCATGTTTAGCATCTTTAGCATCTTTAACATGTTTAGCATCTTTAGCATATTTAGCATGTTTAACATCTTTAGCATATTTAGCATGTTTAACATCTTTAGCATATTCAGCATCTTTAGCATGTTTAACATGTTTAACATCTTTAGCATATTCAGCACCTTTAGCAGGTTTAGCATATTCAGCATGTTTAGCATATTCAGCTCCTTTAGCATGTTTAACATCTTTAGCATATTCAGCATGTTTAGCATCTTTAACATCTTTAGCATATTTAGTATATTTAGCATCTTTAACATCTTTCTTAATAAAATTAGAAGTGCAATATTTTCCTCTGTTTTGTAATAGATGTTTTTTTTTTTATGTTTTGCACTGTAGCATACAATCAGAAGTGGAATCATAAATTTAAGTATTGTGGTATCATCAGCATAGATGAGGTCTAGATAAAACATTTGAGAAATGCAAGTTATCTTCTTTTTGCAATATTTTCCTTTGTCAACTTGAAACCAGTAATGTTTTGTAACATACTAATATAAATAAAGTGAATCTATTGCCCATAAACATTTATTGTTGTTTATTTCTTCATAAATTAGCATTAAATTTGACTCTCATGTTTTTAGTATTTTTATGAATTTCATTACAGACATGCATGAGACATGCATGAAACGACATCTCAACCATTTGGTAGAGGCCTATATTTAAAAAACTGTGGTTATAATTGATTGTGGTTAGTATTGACCCAAGACAACAAGAAATGCAAAAAAATAATTTTTCCATTGCTTTTTTCTTGGTGGGGTTGTTAAAGGGATCATCTCCTTTAGCATGTTTAGCATATTTAACATATTCAGCTCCTTTAGCATATTTAGCATATTCAGCATGTTTAGCATCATTAGCATCTTTAACATCTTTAGCATATTCAGCATGTTTAGCATCTTTAGCATATTTAGCATATTCAGCTCCTTTAGCATCTTTAACATCTTTAGCATATTTAGCATATTTAGCATCTTTAACATCTTTAACATCTTTAGCATATTCAGCTCCTTTAGCATATTTAGCATATTCAGCTCCTTTAGCATCTTTAACATCTTTAGCATGTTTAGCATCTTTAGCGACCAGACGGCACTGACCTTTGGCGCTGATGCTCCTCAGGTCGGTGATCTTCATCAGCATCTTGGGGAACATGTGGGGCTTGTGTGGCCTCCTCTTCCTCACGTAGATCTTCAGAGCCTCCAGGAGGGGCTCCTGCAGCACGTCCACCTTGTCTGCCTGCTCCAGGTCCTGGCGGTCTGCAGAGCCACAACACCGTCATGCCCTCAGCCACCACTAGGTGGTGCTCAACATGCAGTAAGCTAGGCCTCACAGTGGTGCCATACCTCCACACAGCAGGCAGATGGCGCTGAGCATGCCCGTCTCCGCATCGTCCATCTCCAGCGGCAGCAGCTGGTTGGCGAAGGAGAACACCAGGTCTGTGAGCGGCCCGAAGCCGGCGTTGTGCATCTGGGTGCGGTTGAGCGTCAGGCCGTCGGAGAATGTCATGGTGTCCTGCTCTGGTGTGTAGCGCGTGCAGATCCTCAGTATCTGGTGACAGAATGCTGTGTGATTGGCTACAGACCATGTGACCATGTTACCATGTGACCATGTTATACACCATCAAGGTACTAATATGATGTATATCTACAGACATGTTATACACCATCAAGGTACTAATATGATGTATATCTACAGACCATGTTATACACCATCAAGGTACTAATATGATGTATATATACAGACATGTTATACACCATCAAGGTACTAATATGATGTATATATACAGACATGTCATACACCATCAAGGTACTAATATGATGTATATCTACAGACATGTTATACACCATCAATGTACTATGATGTATATCTACAGACCCATGTTACCATGTTACCATGTGACCATGCCATCAAGGTACTAATATGATGTATATCTACAGACCATGTTATACACCATCAAGGTACTAATATGATGTATATCTACAGACCATGTTATCATGTTACCATGCCATCAAGGTACTAATAAGATTTATCAAGTACCATTTTATGTATTTCTTATTTTTATGTTATTCTTTTAACCATTTTATATTCCTTATGTTGTCTATTTCAGCATGTTCTTCTGGGAAGCACGATTGTGCGTGTATTCCTCCCACTGTGTACAAATAACGTGTATTACCATTATTATTATTGGCTGACACGCTCCATTGCAGCGCCATGGCAACACCAGGGATGTGCCCTTGTTAGACTAGTCAGAGGTCAGAGGTCAGACAATAGGTGTAGTGACCATATCTACGTTCCACCTCCGTCGTAGTCACTCTTGGGCCGACTGGGTATATTTGACGCTTGCACTTAGACTTAAACAACAAGACCATCCACCAGAAAGTGAAGTAATTGATCACATTTATTTCATGTATTGTTCTATTTTCCAGTTTTATATATATTGAAATGTTAATTTAAGCAGGACAAGGTCTAAACGGTGTGCTCTCCCAGCCAGGCTCCCTCCATTGGCCCAAGGACACTTCCTTTATAGTAGCCTGTAGAGGGCACACTCTCACAAAACAGTAACCCAAAATCCAATTATGAAATGTAATTAAGTGTATTAAGGGCATTACATGGTACATGCCCTGCAGTGTGTGGCTGAGCCAGGGGGGCGTGGTCACTGATGTCTCCAGAAAACCCCAAATCCCGCCCCCTTGACAGCAACCTGCGTGTGATTGGCTCACCAGGATGTCGAGGCAGGCGGCCTTGAGCAGCGTGATCTGGTCTGCGATGGTGAGCGTGGTGAAGCCTGGGAGCTGCTTGGCGAACTCCACCGTCTTGATAATACACTTGGTGGAGAGCTCGCTGAACTTGTCCCACAGGTCCACGTCCAGCGAGACGCGCCGCTCCGAGCTGTTGCTCTGTGGGAGGAGTCAGCTTTATCCTCCGTGCCACAGGAGGCAGCAGAGAGCCCTGAGCTGACGGCTACATCTGCTTACCGCTAGCTTGGTGTCATCATGAACATGGATTAGATGACCCATATCTACTAACGTGGCGTGACACTTCTATTGTTACTTGTACACTACACTCATGCACTGCTCTCTGCCTGCTGAGCGTGTTGCAGCATACGCTGCATGCACGCTTCGTGGACCACGTAGCCTCTTGCTCCGTTTACCATTATAGTCACATTGTCGCTATTTGGACAGGAAACATGTAGCGCTACATGTGGCTAGCTACATGTAGTATAATAATAATAACATGTAGTACAATAACAAAAAGCTAAAAAAGTTCGATTAATCACGATTAATCACAGCAATTTGCGCGATTAATATGTTTAATTTTTTATCGACCCAGCCCTACTAGTAACGTATAGTATATACATAGTAGTATAAACATTAGTATACACTGTCTTCCAGATTAAGATTGTTTAAAAACACAACCCCCTACCCCCCCCCACACACACACACACACACACACACACACACACACACACAAACACACCGTAGTGTATTTGCCCAGCTGGCAGAGGGAGGGGAAAGTGTCCTGGTGGGCTTTTCGGACCCTGTCAATCATCTGCTCGGTGTCAGGGCTCAGGACGTAGCTCTCCGAACACTCCTGCTTCTTATCATCCTTCTTCTTCTTGTTCCGGTCGTTCCTGACAGCTGTGAAGGAAGAGGGGTGGGGGGGTGGGGTTGAGGACATGTGGCGGCCATTTTGAATAAACGCACAGTTTTCCTTTGATTTATCAATGTAGAACTAGACGGCCCAGCACATCAGAGTGTATGTGTGTGTGTGTGTTTAGTGTGTGTGCGTGTGTGTGTGCGTGTGTGTGTGTGCGTGTGTTTAGTGTGTGTGTGTGTTTAGTGTGTGTGTGTGTGTGTGTGTGTGTGTGTGTGTGTGTGTGGATGGCTCACAGCCAGATCGTGGGGAAGGGGAGGGTGTTATTTCACCCTCCTAACCCCCCCTCCCCCCCACAAATGACAGAATGAGAAACAAACCCACGAGTGTTTAGCATTGGAATCCCATTACAGCCCCCCAGCCGGGGGGGTGTGTGTGTGTGTGTGTGTGTGTGTGGGGGGGGGGGGGCACCCAAAAAGCTGACA
>JAODUE010001999.1:0-12065 GCA_027564755.1 Amblyopsis hoosieri
TATATATATATATTGGTCTGTGTTATACTGCAAAGTAAAAATAAAATGAGCAGTTTGGCGATAATGCTTTACACAAGGACACTGGAGTCACAGTTATAATAAATAATTCAATACATATGCTGATATAGATTCATCTACTGTGTGGGGTCTTTCTTATGCTGCATGTACAGCTCCTTGTGTGTCCTTTTGATCACTTCTATTGCAGCAACGCACTAAGATAAATGAAGAGACCCTCTTGGCCAGTCACACTGTCAGACAGCATTTCTGTCAATAATTGTTCAATATATAACCACACACACACACACGTGCGCGCACACACCCACACACACACACGCACACACACACAGGTCTGCCTCACAGGTACTTCACAATCTCATTATTTTTATGACTGCCAGACTGTGACTATTTTGTGTTGTTGGGGTTATGCATCTTAAACCCAGATATGAAATGTGGATGAAGCTCTGATTTTGTCATCTATGTTTTATGCCTTTCATTTATTAAGCAATTTGCCTCCAAAATTATTATTGGATGTTGTCTTATGAATTATCCGCTTGAGCTGTGGTAGTCAGTCTATTACAAATTAAACATGTTGTGCCAAATTCTTTCCATTCTTCAATGGATTTTGAAGAATTATTTGGGGGTATGAGGCTTAACAGGTAATTACTCAGACAGATTGCCATGTCAGGATTTGTATTGTGGTTGCATGTGCAATGTAGTGTTCTGTTGGAGCGTGGGGAAGGTAGCATTCCGGCTCTTTTTGGTGAGCCAGCTCATTAGACTCAGCTCAGCAATAAGAGACGGCTCTTTTGGCTCCCAAACGGCATTTCATTTGGTACTACTTCTGGCTTTTATAATTCAGCCAAATTAAACAATATTATGACATATGATTGACATGAGTGCACGTGTATCACTTAAAATAGCCTAACAGTATAATTTCCAGAATAGCCCTACCATTCTATGACATTGTTTTTGGTATAAAAATATCTGATTTTGACATGCACGGTGATGGTTGTAAAGCCAATGGTCTTTCAGTTAGTAAATCAACATTGTCAAACAAGTTTAGCATTTTTGTTCACATATTTAATGTAAGGAGAAATAATTAAATAACCTCAAGTGAAGGAGTTCAAGTACCTCGGGGTCTTGTTCACGAGTGAGGGGACATTGGAACGGGAGATTGGCTGGAGAATCGGAGCAGCAGGAGCGGTATTGCAATCACTTTACCGCAGCATTGTGACGAAAAGAGAGCTGATAGCCTTTTTTTCTGTTTACCATTAATTAACAACAAAAATGCTATAAAAACGAAACAAAACGGCTGTTAAAAACGCTGGCTCTCATCGTTCACTTATAGCTGGCTCGTTCGCGAAATGACCCATTACTAGCAGGTAGTGCGTTATTTCAGTTTATCTGAATGTTTTTTTATTTTTATTTTTTTCTTCACTTGTGTTTCTCACCAGCCTACCATATGTTACGTCTACATGTTAGTTATTATTTCACAATGTGATAAATTTCCTTCAATGTATAATTGCTGATTATTGTTTACCTATCGACACATTGCACTTTTGTCAGTTAGGGTTAGGGTTAGGAGGGGAATTGCAGGGGAATTTTATATTGAATGTATATATTTGAAAATGTTTACAATTACTGGACCCATGCTCTTTCAAGGGAATACTTTTTAATCCAAGAATGTATGTGTCTGTTTCAGAACGTTTAAAAATGAAATGTGTTATTGGCCGTTGCCAGGTCAAGCTCTGCCCAGAGCCCAGGATCATAAAAAATGAATTACTACCAAATGAGTGAATGGTGAGCAATGCCAGACTCGGCAGGTAGGGAGACCAAGTGGAAGTGCAGGAATGCCAGCCAAGGTTGTACCCTGCGTTAGGATACTGTGCCATAATGCTAGTGAAAAAAATGCAGCACCAATACTTGTAACACTGTAAGCTAAAAGGGTTCTGAAGAGTTGAATCTTTATGTCACCCACTGTCCTTAAATTTGAACCGGCTTTCCGTGAAAACGGCCTGTGCGCTCTATTCATCAAATCCGACAAAGTTTATAATGTGCAGCCATTAGGACCAATTCTGCCGCGCTCCCCGAGCAATCGCTGATCGATGCGCACGTCTGCCATTCTCCAGTCTCCATTAGCTCAGAGAATGGCTGGAAAACACTCAGAGAGAGCCTCCCTTGCATCGAGAGGCCATCGAGATCAGGAAGAACACCACCCATTGGTTCACACATCTATAAATCACCGGCTGGCTTTTAACCTCTTTAAGAGCACATGCCTCCTTGTTTCTGTGTATGGAGAGGTTGTGTATGTATAATTGATGCTGGCTGGCGGTGGGAGGTCTTGGAAATCCGCACTCCTCCATCCCTGAGCACATGCGTGATGCGTGAGGTGTGTGCGGTCATTAAGTTGCCCCAGACAAACGCCCGGAGCTTATTTCATTTTTTCCGTTGACTAATTTTGCAGTGCTTTTCTTCTCATCTAAAGTCCACTTTTGGTCTTCTCTCATAAAAATTTTTTCTCTCTCTCTCTCTCTCATTTGCCCCTTGTGAACTTTACCATGGTATTCTTTTGCCGCTCATTGTGCCAGACTGCCGCCGTCTCTATGTTTAAGATGTGTTCTGCATGTGATAGAATGAGGGTCTGCTTCTGAGAGATAATCGTCTGTCCGTGTGTGTGTGCTTGTGTACTGGTGTACGCGCTCCTCTGTTCATAGCCGCTAATTAGAGTGACAGTTTTTAATAATAGTTTGGAAGCTAATGTGTGACAGCGTGACTCCCTGCTTGCTGGTGTGTCCTGCTCTCTGGCATGCACCCCTGGGCCCTAATTATCCAACTGATGACCCGGCCGGCCACCACTAACATGGAGACGACACTGCGACATCTTGTCACTCAAGACTTCGCAGGCAGCTGCTTGTAATCAGAGGCCGTGTCCTATTCTGAAGACATTGTGTGTCCCTTCATAAATCAAAGGTGCACCACAAATATTGTGATATAAACCTTTCTGGGAGGAAAGATTAGAGTGGAAGGCGTGACTCTGCACAAGTTCGTGTTTTGGAAGATTAACTTTTGACAGACACAGATGATAGTCCCTTAACTCTTGGTTTCATTGTGCTGAGCAGACCTCAGGCATACAGCTGCTGCATACAGTAGTTAAGTAGTTCCTTTCTTAAAAGTCCTATATACGATATTTTACATAAACATAGCAGCAAACAACTATTTTCTCTGCAAAGGTACTTGTGGAATTGTGTCGTGAGCACATAATTACATCAACCTCCCTCTGTGTGTGTAGTAATATGAGCTTCTGTTCTTTGTTTACATGCAGTAGCTGTGTTCTGTGCCATGTGTGCCTATTAGTGCATGTGTGTGTCCCACAAAGCATTTGTTTTAGTCTGAAATGTTAGTACTTAGTATGACATCTAGTGGCAGACAAGATCATATACAGATACTTTAGTAGGAAGTTAGAGATAAAGTGTACTCGAGAATGACTTTAATGATTTTAAATTAGTATCAAATAAATACATCTTTAAGAAGTCCAATGCTGGACTATGATGACATCAGATTTTCACAACATGGGAAGACCTGAATAGTCTGAAAAGTTTGTGTATGATCAGATTGATTTGGTTCTGTTGAACAGATGTATTTAGTGATATTTAGATTTATTTTGTACCTTTTGTACCTTGGTTCAGTGATTTTTCTGCATGGATATTAATCATTTTTTGGCATGCACACCAGTGTGACCTCTATGATTTGGCTTTGCATTTCAGTCTGGAATCTCTAAATTCAAAACTTATTAACGAGCCATCAGCCAATCTGCATCTACAGTGGGTGATTAGTTCTGTTAGTTTGGTTCTGATGCATAATTACAGTTGAGTTTTTCCAGACTGCCCAACAAATCGGGCAGGTTGCAAAATCAGGATGATCTAACCAGGCTAATGCATATGAAGATACAGTAGCTATTATTCATGTTTAAGATATTGACATGGAAGGGTGAGGACGAGAGGGCACCCATCGAAATAATAATAATAATAATAATAATAATAATAATAATATTTATTTATATAGCACTTTTCATACAGAATTGCAGTTAAAAGTGCTTTACAGATTAAATACATGTACAGTTTGCTTCCCATAAACAAATACAGAAATACAGAGAAACAACATTAATAAAAATGGTTATAAAAAATAAATAAGAGAAAAATGAAAACAGTTGCATAAAATAATACAATAAAGATACATAACATGATACTGAAATGACATACATGGGCTTCCTCCAAGACTCCCCTCCCACAATGAGACACCCCTCCATAGGGAAGTTGTTGCAAGTCTGCAGCATTGTCATTCTCCCACCCCCCCCACCCTTTGTAGCCCTGGTGACTGCATTGTTGCCCCCCCTCCACTTGTGTGGTACATGCATGAATCTTGCAGGACTGTGATGACTACAGATCCTGAAGCCAATTATTCAAATAGCCCTCGCCTGCCACTGTAGCGCGCAGGACAAGCGTGTCGAGAACAAGAAAGGAGAGCATCTTTGAGATTCATAATAAAATGTTATTTTCTGCCTGCTGCAGTCAGTGTCACTGGGCTGGAGTCAATCGTCCTTGGGGTACGGGCTTGGAGACCTGTCATGTGTGAAATGAGTCTGTTCTAACAGGTTGGTCTGCTTTCTCACTTCTAGTGGACTTAAACGTGCCCTTGCACTTCAGAGAGATGCCAGCTCATGTTGAAATGTGTAATACTCCAAGGGCCAGCCGGCTGGTGCAGTACATTATTATTGATAATAATTAGCATGTGATGTCAATACATTTCAATGACTTCTAGCTACATTTCATGCAAATTGCAGTGGAAAATGGTTTATGAAACACGAGTAAAACAGAGGTGTATATATAAATAACATCTCCTCTGTGGTACAAAACACAAAGACAGAAGGCAGACAGTATCATGCAATTTATTTGCTGAAATCCTCCATTGTGGCGAGAACCCATATGGTGGAAAAGATGCGGAGGTTGAATAATAAGATGATGGGACGCCGCTGTCGTGGGTTCCTCTGGTAAAGTCACAGAAGTCGTACAATGTTAGCGAAACCAACCATCTCAGCTGTGATACTGTATATGGGGACGAGACACCCCATCTGAAATATCATTTCTCAGTCACTCTGGTCTGAATACCTGGCATTTAGAATTCCTTATGCATGTTGCTGCGTTGTCAGAGTCGCACGGGGGAATGTCCTTAGGCCACCCCATTAATCTCTATTAAACAGGGACATGTCAGACAGCGGTGTAATGTGTGTACTGTATTGCCTGTGTGTGTGTGTGTGAAAGAGAGCAAGAGCGATATAGAGGGAGAGAGACCTTCATAAAGACTGTCGGATTGTCAGGTGTTAAGTCACGCGACTGCTTAAAAAATGGCTGGCTCATCAGTTTCTATCTGACGTGCCTCTGAGACTCATGAGCATAATATACAGTTCAAAACACATTGGCTTTCTTAAAGGACTCTTCTCTGGAAAGAAGGATAGCATCAGAATGAAAATTATCTTACCTACACACTTCATAGGCTTCATGCAAAGCCTGGCTAAACAGTACCTAATGTACTGTACCATTGTTACATACTGTATGAAGCCCACGGCAACACAAATAAATTAGGGAGCAGATATATCTGACATGTCAGGTCAAAAACACAAACTAATGACACAGAAAATAACAAGGTTCTCGCCATGCTGGGTTCTTTTTAGGCATTGCGACCATGGCTATCTTTTTGTGACAGGTCACACTTTGAACGCTAGTTATGGTGTAGAGAGAGAGAGAGAGAGAGAGAGAGAGAGAGAGAGAGAGAGAGAGAGAGAGAGAGAGAGAGAGAGAGAGAGAGAGAGGTTTCAAGTCAACAACTCCCCCGGGATATACCCCATTCGTTTGGTAGTATGGGCGAGTCACTGCTTAGACACATGATAAATGACCATGTGTTTAAAGGAGCCTTGAGATCGGTTCTGCCATCTAAACCTTGATGGCTGTATGTGCAGAGCTTTTAATGAAGATGGACAAAATCCTACTGTACATGAGGATCTCTGCTATGAGGTCTACTTATTACTTATACGAATGTGTGTTTGATAGCTTTACCCTGCAGTATGCGCTCCATAGAAACAGAAACAGTCATTACAGGATGCCATTAACAAGCCTGCATTTAGAATCCCCCCACATGAGTACAACCCTAATGGCATGGATTATTGTGAGTGATGCCACCGGGTTTGCCAGGGTTCACACCTGTGAACCATACCAATAGCCAGATGCTTCAGGCTCTGATGGAAATGTAGGCCTCACTTCAAATGAACACCACCTCTCAGTGATATCTTAGTCTGTCGTGGTCCTTCTCTATGTCAAGTGAAGTTAATTCACATATATCACATCACATTGAAGTCTCTAAGGGCTGCACAAGCCCACTTTACACGCAGAAACAAACAACACCCCTTCACCTGTTCCTGAAGTTAAAAGTAGGTACAGTAAGGTATTATTTGCCTGATGGCAAAACAAAAATCAAATAAATAAATGAATAAACTCTGTCTCTTGTGCATAGCAGCATCTCCCCCTTGAAGATGTTTGAGGTGGGGAGAGAAAGAACAATATTAAATCATATAGAGCATAAGCATTACATTAGGACAACTAAGTAGAAGGGTGGTTGGTTTTAGGTTTGCCTTTGAAGGTTGCTACGGTAATAGCACCACTGTATCCTTAGCTGGCATAAGGCGTTCTAGAGTACTGGGCACAGTGTCAGAATGCTCTGAATTCTGCTGATATGTGCAGTGTGTGCACATTATACATGCACGCACGCACACACGCACACACGCACGCACACGCACACGCACACACACACACACACACACTGTACATACATATATATACGCAAACTTTTGGGGTGAATAACAAGCCTGCATTCTGTGAGAGTAAAGTTCGGGATGGCACGTATAGTATCACTAGTTCAGATAAAATGGAAAGTCCATGTATTGCCATCTGATACTGTATAAACTTGTAGCCAATGGAGATCAGCCAGGATATGAGTTATATGGTCAAACTATAGCGATTCTGGCAGCATTATGTACCATCTTGTCTATAATTGTTCTCGGAAGGCCAGAGAGTAATTGCTATTATAAGATGCGAATGCTATGATAGACTAATTGACTAAACAAATTATAATCTCACCACAGCCATAATGTATGTACATAATGTATCTAGTTAGAATTGGCAGAATAATTGCAATCTTGTGGAGATGAAAGAATGCAATTCTAGTGTGCACATCAGTAAGAGTGTATAGTCGAATATATTAACTCCATAAAAGTTATGGTCACCGCTAAGAGTCCTTGAACAAGTGTCTGCATGGTGCCTGGAGGTCCAACACTTTACTTTGTCAAACTCCATTGACTATAGTGTACAATTGGACCAGCGGGGTAATGTACAGTCTAAGATGTGAACTCATATAGACGTTAGATATGAGGAAACCAATAATAACGGTCACTGATTTATTCAATACTGTTGGACTGTCATAACTTACTCTAAATAAACATTGCTTTGGAATGACGAGACAGTCAGACATGTATATATTAGGCCTTTAGAACAATTTAAATGTAATCAGATTAACAATAAACACAGGCTCCACGAGGACGCACAGGTAAAATATACATAAAATAAACACTTTAATATTAATATCGTCGATGTTTGTTCACTTTATTAAATTCATGATTCAGCACCACGTACAGCACACAATTCTTTCCCTTCGTGGTCTGATCGCACACTTGTCGCTGTCTGTGGGCTCGAACTTCCAGTCATACGCAACTAACCCATGTCTTATTGTAATTCTCTGCACAGACCATTTTGATTGGTTTCTTGCTAGGTGGCACTGTGTCATTAGGCAAAACCAAGCTCTATGTGCCAAACTGTCAACAATTAAAAAAATGTCTCTTTTTCAACGAGAGATATTAAATTTGCACGACATTGTTAGAGTATGATAGCCTTTCAAAGATGGGATTGCTTGCTCGACGAATAGCTGACGCAATGATGTATACTGTAGGTTAATGAGCTGTTGACACAGCCCCGTACATTTGAACTGGCCTGCGCCAAGCACCCCTGAAACGCAGTCAAACTCCTGGCAAGAAAAATAGATAAATAATCTGCGGCTGTCCGGCGGTTGGCGAGTGCACAGGGAGCCCGGTAGGCTAGCCTGTATTCTATACAGCTTTTAGTCGGGATCCTCTGCCTTTACGTCTAACTCCCATCCTCTAACCCTCCCCCCGCCGTAAACACCGTGCAGCAACAGAGCTTATTCTGAGGCAACTGCAGCGTCGTCGGACGCGAGCAATCCCATAGCCGCGCATGCAGGTTCTCGAGAAAGACGCTCACGCCACCTCAACCTCGAACCTCGAGCCTTTCAGTCGTCAGGATCACATTAGACTTTAGACCCCAGTGTATTTAATTTTAATCTCCATATCCACCACTTCATTTTTGTGTTGTCATCGGCATTGCGTTTTGCAGGGATGCGCGCACATTTATTCACGCTGCCACATCTTGGCTGGGAATTTCCTCCGATGCTGAATTTTTACACGTAACCATCAACGAAAGTGTGTTCTTTTTTGGAGATATATCTCGAATGTCTGTTTCCAACATTTGAGGACATCGCCTGGACATTGCCGTGCGCGTATAGGAACTGGTTTAAACTGAAGGTGAAAAGGGTTTGAGTTAGAAGAGCTAAACATACAGGTTTGGATGACCGACGCCGAGAGCAAATATCTGCCTCTCTGCATCATAACTCGTTTAGGGCATCTTTAATTCTTAATCCCAGGAATAGGATATTCTTACGCGGTCATATTCATTAAACAAATTGTGCAGTGATAACCGCGGGTTTCCCACTGGGGGGCTGCTGCGGCGTTTCGACAGCCCTCTCTATACGGTTTCATTTCTCGGGTGCGCGACCAAACCTCCCGGACAAGCCTCGCAGATTCGCAATGCCTAACCTGTGAGGGACAGGCGGGCTGTCGTTTGGCCACCCTGCACGCTAGCATGGCTCCGGTCCGGAGGGACCGCAGTAGCAGTAGCAGCAGCTGGGTTATGTGTCTCCCGACGGGTTGCCTGCTCCTGTCTGTCCTGCTATTTCACCCCGCGCTGGCCAAGGTGTGCAACGACCGCACGAGACACGGACTGGACAACAGCTGGTTCACACGGGTGGGAGAGAACCTGCCCATCATGGTCCTCATGCCCATGAACGAGTCGGCACCGATGAGCAGCATCAGCCAGGGCATCGAGCCCGCCGTGCAGCTCGCCATACAGCATATACGGGAGTCCGGGAAGTACTCGTTCTCCCTCATCACCAAGATCTACGACACCGAGGTAATCGCGGACGGATGCCTTAACGCAGCTGCTCAAACTGGCAATGCTTATGTTTTTATGCATTTGTTATTTGGAGTGCGTTTGTGTGCGCGCGCGTGTGTGTGTGTGTTTGTGCGTGTGTGTGCGTGTGTCTGTTGTCCTGCAGCGCACGGCTGCGCTCCACGCAGAGCGCGCCCATGTGGAAACGCGCCGGCAGTCAGGTTTGGTACAAATGCGCGTGCCTTGTTGTGGGCTGAGATTTTATCGCATCGCGTCACTAGCGACTAGTCACAATTGTTGTTGATTTGTTATTATTATAGTTTTTACAGGACCTCTTAGAGGATTCATGTATGCCACCTGCACACTGTGGCACAATACGGTCATGTGGATGCTATTTAGAGCAGCTGTAGGAGGCGTTACACCTCCAGTTTGTACTGTATGTGCTTAGTTAAAACAATCACAGGCGTCGCTCAGACGCGATTGGATAATAGAGGAACCATTAATTACAGTAATTATCCAACAGGACTAAACTCTTCACTCCCAAATGCAATATTAGTCAGTTACCATGCAGCTCTTCACTTACTGCTGTATGCCTGTTTGTTTTTGGAATTAAGTGGGCTACCTGTATGGAATTTCAGTCACGATTCATTGTAAAAGAGAAACAGGAAGTTTTTTTATTGTGCCTGAAGATGGCGGTAATTTGATGCGAAATTTGTTCTTGAGCCCATCATGGCAGCTACACTACAATACATATTACGACACGTTCTCCAAGTCTGGCAATATTGCATTATTTCTGTACAGTAGACACTGGAGCATGGCTTTATACGAATATGTTTACCTTTGAATTACTTCCGTCATCATGAATGCTAGAGGTTTTACATTGTGAAAATATTGTGAAGTTCACAATTTTTGGCGTCACAGCGCAAATTAAACATCATATAACTATAGATCATGTAGAACCAGCCTACAATTCGTCAACCACTATTATGTATGGACAGTCATTTTGCTTGCATGGTCTCCATGAGATTAATTTGCCTTTAAAATGTATATATTCCCTCATGTTCCCTGTGAGAAATACTGTATGAGCTTAAAGCAAGACGTCAGTGTGGCAGGCTGCCATCTGCTCATTTGGAACAATATATTAGAGAGCTCTGCCCGATTTCTAATCCTGGTAATCAATGTAACTCATGAGAAGTTAGATGATACTGTTGTCACAGTTCAAACTTCAAACTTCATTACACCGCCAACATTGTGCTTTTATAAACCCTATTATTGTAAAGGGCAGCAATAGCTCCATGCTAAGCGTGTGCTAAACAAAGCACACTACCAAAATGCTCTGTCTGGCCATACTCTCCTATTAGCCATGCACTGGAAGACTGGAAGTAAGTAGATGCCTTTTAGAGATGGTCTGCTAGTTGCTTGAGCTTAACAAAAACAGCCTCCTTGCCAACAATATATGGCCATTTACAATACACCATCTATTGCTTACATCTGGTCCTATACAGTACAATGTATGCCAGGCACAGCCCGGGCCGCATGTGAGCTCGCTTAGGTCTGTATATTTATAGACACTAATGATGAAAAAAAGGGGAGACTTGGGGCTGTTACTGTAAGTCTGTTGTTTGACTAAGAGCTCACTGTGTGGGGGCACATTATTCTATGGACGCCACGTACTGTATTGCTCAGTTCTCAAGCGTTACACAGAGATAAAATCCTCCATCCTGCAGTGAGGACAGCTCTAAACGGTGTAATTGCCATAGCGGTGTCTGGAGTGCCGCTGGAGCCATCAGCACCTCACCAGGAGTAATAATGCAGTTACTGGCGGCTGTGCTCTAGCTGTTTACAATGCATGTGTGCATTGCACCGCTATTGTAATCATGAATACAGATGTGGGAGTTCTCAACACAAAGAGGCACACATGAAAGTGCATGTACAGTAAACCACAAATACATTGTGTCGCATTGTATATGACACATGCATGTTTTGGAGCTATAGCTGCAATTGTGTATGTGTGTGTGTGTGTGAGGGCACTGGGCTTAAAGGTACATTATAGTCAGCTATTGAAAGCTAATTGTAAGATAATACACATTTGGTCAAATTCAACAAATATCTCCTCACGTCACTAGTTTACCATTCTGTGTGTGTTGAATACATAATCTGATATTTCTACACAGCCCTGGCTCCGTAAATAGGAACATAAACTAAGTGGCGAACACTGCTCATATTATCAAAGTCGTAGCACTACGCTTTGCTTCACAATGCATTTCAATGTGTGAGACAGAGCGATACTGTTTTATTTGAGCTCAAAGTTGGCAAGAATGACCCTGCCTTTAATATGGGCAGATGTAAGTAATCAGTCCCTGGCCTCTTTATCTCTTAATCCCTTCTCGGTGGAGCTCTGGCCTGGCTTGGGCAGCCACACCATGTCTTACTGGTGTGGAGCTGGTGGGTTGGCACTTGGCAGTGTCAGTACTCTGACACAGTCAGTACTTCTCATCTGGCGCGTCGGAACCAGTTTGACATTGGGGGGAGACCGAATTGACCCGTTCGCTAAACCTGTCCCTAGAACTGCTACGGTCTAATCACTTTAGTCTGGGCGTGGGCGGCATGCATGGTGTCCAAGTTCGACATCAACGTTTCAGGAAGTGTCGGCGTATTTTCTGCTTATCGAAGCCAAAGACGAATGCAATATCCTGATGCTCTGAGTTTTAACAGCATAAT
>JAODUE010002000.1:0-12065 GCA_027564755.1 Amblyopsis hoosieri
GAGAGAGAGAGAGAGAGAGAGAGAGAGAGAGAGAGAGAGAGAGAGAGAGTGTGTGTGTGTGTGTGTGTGTGTGTGTGAGAGAGAGAGAGAGAGAGTGAGATTAGTTACTGCCTGCCTGACTGACTGACTACCTGGCAACAAGCAAACACACTCAACATCAACCACTGCAGGTAAGACTTTAATGACTTTATTGCCATCAATA
Source organism: Amblyopsis hoosieri (assembly GCA_027564755.1). Lineage (NCBI taxonomy): Eukaryota > Metazoa > Chordata > Actinopteri > Percopsiformes > Amblyopsidae > Amblyopsis > Amblyopsis hoosieri. The sequence goes on from JAODUE010002000.1 coordinate 203, forward strand.
TCAATATACTGTTTTTGTTATTGTTTTTAACTGCATGTGCCAGTATGAATGTGCAACATTCGCTACATGAAGAGGATTCAGGCAACCGATTAGCTGCAATACATCAATGAGACCATTTGAGAGGATGTGATCGCACGTCTCTCTAAGACAAAGGATTTATTTGTAAATCCACTGTGTTGCATAGCGTGATGTTGTCATTTGTTTTTTGTTAGTTTGTTATTAACTGTCTGTGCGTCTGATTAAATCCAAATGATCTCAACATGTTCATTTCTTTATTTTTTCTAGAAAAGTGCTTTGTAGATTTGTGACTCCTGTCAATTATCAGCATCCAGTCAAGATAGTTCACAGAGTGTATTGTTTGTTTGTTTGTTTCCATGTGAAATGTATGCTGCCCTTTGACACTGCAATGTGATTAAGGGCTATATGCATAAACTTGACCCGACTGCTAATATCATCGTCATCAGTCACTTATTCAGTCGATTATAACCTGTGTTCATTGGCATGTTTCCATGACATTTATTTTATTAATTCATTTGATGAACTGAATTTGTGCATTTCATTTACATTTTGATTATCATTGTGAGGACACATTTAAATGTAGATAGATGTAGATGTAAATCTAGATATCAAAACCTGGTATCTACCTGGTATTAACCATGGTAAATTGTCAAGAGAAATACGCCTTTCCCGTAACCAGGAGCCTAATACACTTAATCACAAATGCTCACAAACTTTTCATTTCCATTACCTAAGCCAGATTTGTGTGCCGGGGGCCAAGTTTGTGTTTGAAATATCCTGTTGTAGTTTATTCTGGCTACTAAATTATGGACACCGGGGGCGAGAGACGAGATCTAAGATAAAGAAATATCAGCAGCATTGTAGTGGGGGCATGGATTTACAAGAATGTCTTATTGTGCTTTATGTGAGTTCCTATTGTCTTTTCTGGGCGTTCCAACCACTGCAGCAAAGACAACAGCTATCTCTTTCAGGTATTTACCAGGTAATTGTTCCCATTGATTCCAATATATAATTGGTGCAGGTCTGTACCTGAAACTACAGACAGATGTGGGATGCATGCTACACCAAGTCAGCAAAGCCCAACAAGAATCATTCAGAATGATGGGTTGTATTGTGCGTGTTTATAAGGATCATCAAGGATTCAAGCTACGTCATTGTAATCATTAATAAGTGGCTTCAATATATAATCAGAAGTGGAGTGAAATGCATGCTATTGTAATAACATGTTGTCCTTTTCTAAAGGGACTCACTGAATGCTATTCATTCAGGTAAAAGTTGGTTAAAATGTTTTATGTAGAGCTCGTTTCTTACTTATTACATTCACATACACATTAAATATTAACAGTAAGTTTTATGAATAGTGTTTGAGCTGTGAAGAACATAACCAGGCTTCGGGCAAATGTTAGCAGATGTTATGCAGATTGCATTATGCATTTTTAGCGTCAGTGGTTGGAATTAGCTGCAGATGGCGTTAACGCTTGGAGCTGTTGCTGCAGATGGATTTGAGCCCAGTGGACACACATTGTTTTTAACATTACCTGGCCGAAACAAAACTTCCCGGAGACATGGATACACCTGTGGTTAGACCTTTAGGTTAAGCTTACATTACTTGGTACATTGCATTACATTAGTGCATTGCCGCTTCTGTATCGGACTTTATATCTCAAATTCAAATGTTTTTCTATAAAGCAAACAAGGTCCTTATCAATAGCCTCATCGTATTTCCCTCGTCTAGTTACAGATGTTTATACTAACAATATATTATGCTAGGTAATAGTGTTCATGTAAATGTAAAAGTGTTTTTTGTACATTTAATATTACAATTGTACATGTATAATTGTACAAAAAATGGCTAATCCACCGTAGTTCATTGAGCATGTAACATTATGCACTATTCACTGGCTAACATCTACCATGTTTGTTTGCTGTGAAGACATAACGTGAACTTCTGTCATTGCCAGGGAAACACACCTTGGGGATCTACCAGTTCCTCGTGTTGGGAGGTTAAACTGGCTGAGAAGAACCACAACACAGAGCCCACTTTAGACATCAATGCAAGACGTCTCTGAAAGTCTTATTTCATGGGTGGAATCGCTAGATAGCTTTAATACGCTCCATTGGTTGGAGACAAATGATCTGCCGCCAAAACAGTCTGCCTCTCAAATCTCTTTGAATCTCTCTGCTGTCGTTTCCCTCCTTGTTGCTCGGCAACCTGAGGGAGATGGCCTCCCTGGGCTCCTCCTTCGTCCTCGTCCTCCTCCTCGCCGGTCCCGTCGTAGCGACCCCGTCAGCCTCCCAGGAATTAGAGGTCAGAAGTCACGGGACGCCGAAGGACACCAAGCAGAAGGACTCCATGAAGGTGAGGCCAAATATAAATAACAAGAAGATGGAGCACCGTAATGCATTTCAATGGAAGTAAATGTGGGCGTGTCACCAACGGCATTTTGCTGTGGAGGCTGACATAAGCAGCGCCCAGACAGCTAAATCTGCCATGCATGGCCTGAAACAAAACAGTTTACCCCAAAACAGTTTACTGCAGAAACACTGTTGTGGCCACAGATTGATTGTAGGTACCTGGGAATTAATGTAATATACTGAAAATATCCATTAACGTGGGACATTTTTAAAGTTCCAAACTTTTTGTTGCTTTTCCTGAAGGTGGTTATCTCCGAGGGCTGCGCTACTCATGGGGAGTCGTCTGACTGTGCTCAGGCAGGTAAAGAAGACCCCCTTTATAGCCGATATGTCTGGGGTACAGGGAACCAGCACTGTCTGTCTCTAGACCACAGACTATGGGCCGGTTTCACAGACATAGATTAAAGCTATTGCAAAATAAATGTAAGATAATACACTTTTTTTCATCAAATATCTCTTCGCATTTCACTAGCTTATCGTTCTCTGTGCGTGTTGAAACAATAAACCGAGCTCATTTAAAGTAAACGACCAAATGAGCATGTCAGTATATCTATAATTCATTCATGTATCATATGTAATAACTGACAGATTTCAAAGATAAAGAAATTGAGCTCACGCCAGGAGCCCCCCTGCTTCTCACCCACCGGATCAAGCTGGTCCCGACCGGTTCTGGGGCGGGGCCCTGCGGTTGCCATGGGGACCTCGCGGCGCTGCAGGCACGGCTGGAGCAGCTAGAGAGGGAGGTGTCGGCCCTCAGGGAGAAGTGCGGCAGTCCCGACGGCGGCTGCTGCACCTCCAAGGAGAGCAAAGGTACGCAAAGGCGGCCATCTTGGCTCAGCGACTGAGACGCTGTGTGGCGGGAGGGGTGGTGATAGTCGTACTGGTACGCTAAGCCCCGCCCACGGGCTGCTGAGTGGCAGCTATCAGCAGGAGCATTGACCAATCAGAGCTGTACCTCATTCAAATCTTTGACAGTCAGTCTACAGCCATCAGAAACAGACAGATGATTGAAGTTTTAGACACATAAACGTGATTCATTAATTTGTTAAGTGTAACGGTCTGGGCTGCGCCGCCGATGGGCGGCTCACCCCCTCCCACCGTTACCGGGGCCTGCGTGCTCTTGCCCTCGGTTTCCAGACGTGCACTTCCCCAGCGCTCCTTGTCTCACGGGTGTTTGCACTGATTGTGTATCGTTTGCACCTGGGGGTTTTGCTTTGGTATTTAGGATGGGGTTTCTGTTTGGTTCTTTGTCGGTTTTTGTTTCGTGTATGGCGTGTGTTTGCGTGTGTTCATTAAAGTTATTGTTTACCACGAATCCTGCGCCTGATTCCTGCCTCGCCCGCTCTCGCCGTTACATTAAGTCAAAAATCATTCATGTTTGAATGCCCTGGCTAGATGGGATCATGAGGGTGGACAAAAACATTGACAGACTCCATCTCAGGAGCCGTACATTGAAACTGTTTGTAAAGGGCAGGTACTTTAAAAAAGAATACTTGGCAATTGATTTGATTGGATGAACAATCAGGTTGTTTTCACTGTCGCACACCTGAACCACACATAGCTGATTGGTACGTTCAGTTGCTAATGAGTTGCTTCCAGACTGATTGTCACAGTGAAGTTAAACTGAAGCTCAGGATGGTCTAGGCGAGCTTCAGCATAATTTCACTGTGAGAGGCTAAAGGTCACCCTTGATTGTGCCACGGAGCATATGAGCGACGTCTGGGCTCCATCAGTGGGAGGTTTTCCTGACATCCTATCGTTCATCGTTTAGCCTACACACTTCATAGGAGATGAAAGCCTCTCACCTTTTGGGGGTCTTTGTGTTTCGGCCAGCTTTGTGAGTCAGGGTGACGTCTCCATCGTGATTGTACTGAATCTCTTGGTAGGACAGTTGATTATTGACCTCACGTACATGCTCAGGAACACACACGTGCGTGAGCACGCACACACAAACGCTCGTGTGCACACGCAAACAGATGTGCACATCTCAGACACATTAATATCCCCAGTAACGGCAGATCAGGCAGTCCTCAGATCAGTTTTCACCGAGATGATAGTCTGGGCTGGAGACCCTGACCACGTGAAGGTTCACCCTGAAGCGCGGACCAATCAGCGACCAGTGGGCGTGGCCAAGTGCGATCAAGTTCAAGTGAGGCGTTTATTAAGGTGGTGTAGCTAGATGAAGCCACGCAAACAGTTGTGGCGTTCAATGCCGATTGGCTAAAGGCCACTCAAATAGTGTCATAACAAAGCGGAGGCCTACGCCCAGTAGGATGCAGCAGCCACAAAACAATCCCCAGTGGAGCGTGTGCGGACTCTGTTCACCAAGTGCATTGTGGGTCTGCTCAAACCGGGCTACGCCACACCCTCCTGCAGCAGCACAGACAGTGTGTGTGTGTGCGTGTGTGCGCGTGCACGCGTGCGTGTGCGTTTTTGTGTGCACGAGTGCGTGTGTGTGTGTGTGAGTGTGATTGCGTGCGCGTGTGCTCGTGTGTGCGTTTTTGTGTGTATGTGTGCGTGTGTGTGTGAGCGTGATTGTGCGCCTGTGTGTGCGCATTTTTGTGTGCACGAGTGCGCATGTGTGTGCTGATGCACACACCTCACTCACATTTTACACTTTTTAAATAGCCTATTGCATTTGTACTTCTGTCACTGACATTTGTGCACCAACTGACATATCTCTTGAAACAGCCTGTACCTTGCACATCTGTATATAGTATCTGTGCTGCACTTGTACTTTGTACTTTATACTTACTTTGCTGCATTTTGTATTGTATTTATTTTTGTATTTAGTTTAGTTATTTTCGTGCACTCCGCATTTTGTACTCTGCGTATTATATGTATAACTGTATGTTGTTCTGCACGTCTATGCCTTGTCTTGGCCAGGTCGCCGTTGTAAATGAGAATATGTTCTCAATCGGCCTACCTGGTTAAATAAATAAAGGTTAAATAAAGAAAATAAAAAATGCACTTACAAAGTGCATGTGAGTGTTCAACAGTAAGAAGCATACAGCACAGCACAGATAGCCTGGGACCCATAGCGTTTGCTGGGAGTCAAGCCACGCTAAACGAGCCTGTCAAGACCAGATATCTGTGTCTGTGGAGGACTTTTCACACGGGAAGCGGGACCCGGGCCCGCACGCCTCCGAGATAAAATATCTTAAACTTTTGAGGTGGCGGCCCGCCGAGACACACACATTCGCCTTCTTGACTTGTAGGAATGTAAGCTAGCAAGCAGCATACAGCCGAACCAACTGACGGATAAATGTTTACATTTCACAAGCTTTTACGTTCACAATACAGAAAATGCGTTGATAATGTTTATTGGACATAGACTACAATAGTTGGTACTGTATTAGAACGATATATGAAAATGCACATGCTACATGCTACATGCTATATCATATATTCACCACATATTTTGTCTTAATTCATTTAAAATAGGCTAGGTTTATTCAGCAACTGTTAATAAATATATCTTTTGGTTCATCTACGTGGTTTGTTTACTGTTCTGTTCTCATGGTTACCTCAAAACAGGGCTGCCCTAGCCTCAGAAGCTTCAATGTCTTTTCGCTAAAGCGCTAAATCCTCTGTCATCCGGTAGAATACAAGCAGGCCAATAAGAAGCTAACTGAGGTTTTTCCCAAGACGAACACATCAGCGTACGACTGATTTTAAACATTAATGTTGGGTGAGATAAAGGTAAAAAATTAAATCTTATGTATGTTAGGATTGATTTACCAGTATCAGCGCTTTCTTGATGACAAACGCTTTTGAATTGAATTCCAGAGTGATATTTGTGGCGAAAAGAAATCATAGCTCGCAAGGTCAGGACAGGTCTCCCAAGGCCAGGGCTGCCCCGACATGACAGAACAAACGCCCCTAATCAGACATCTTCCCCCACCCCTTCCAACACTTTCCCCATCTCCAGGTGCCGGCTGCTCCGTGGCGACAGATGTCCCCGTGGCAACAGACGTCCCCGAGTGTCCCGACGACTGCGGCGACCAGGGCCGCTGCGTGGGCGGGGCCTGCGTCTGCTTCCCCGGCTTCACTGGGCCCGACTGCAGCCTGTCCGCCTGCCCCGGGAACTGCAACAACAGGGGGCGCTGTGTCAACGGGGAGTGTGTGTGCGATGCGAGCTTCACTGGGGCCGACTGCTCTGACAAGTCCTGCCCCGGGAACTGCAACGATAGGGGGCGCTGTGTCAACGGACAGTGCGTGTGCAACAGAGGTTTCACCGGGGTCAACTGTTCGGACAAGTCCTGCCCCGGGAACTGCAACAATAGGGGGCGCTGCGTCAACGAACAGTGCGTGTGCGACCCAGGGTTTACCGGGGTCAACTGCTCCAGCAAAAGTTGCCCGGACAACTGCAACTCGCGGGGCAGGTGCGTGAAGGGCCGGTGCGTGTGTCACAGAGGTTTCACCGGGGTCAACTGTGCCGACAAGTATTGCCACAGGAACTGCAACAGTAGGGGGCGCTGTGTCAAAGGGGAGTGTGTGTGCGATGTGGGCTTCACTGGGGCCGACTGCTCTGACAAGTCCTGCCACGGAAACTGCAACGATAGGGGGCGCTGTGTCAACGGAGAGTGTGTGTGCGATGCGGGCTTCACTGGGGCCGACTGCTCTGACAAGTCCTGCCCCGGGAACTGCAACGATAGGGGGCGCTGTGTCAACGGGGAGTGTGTGTGCAATATAGGTTTCACGGGCGCTGACTGTTCTGAGATCGCCTGCCCAGGAAACTGCAACAATAGGGGGCGCTGTGTCAAAGGACAGTGCGTGTGCCATGCCGATTTCACCGGGGTCAACTGCGCCGACAAATCCTGCCCAGGAAACTGCAACAATAGGGGGCGCTGCGTCAAAGGACAGTGCGTGTGCCGCGCCGGTTTCAACGGAGTCAACTGCGCCGACAAGTCCTGCCCCGGGAACTGCAACAAAAGGGGGCGCTGTGTGGACGGGAAGTGCGTGTGTGACGCGGGCTTCACGGGGCTGGCCTGCGCCACCAAGGGTTGCCCCGGCGACTGCAGAGGTCGCGGGCGGTGCATCAAGGGGAAGTGCGCGTGCCGGCGCGGGTTCGCAGAGCCGGACTGCGGCCAGTGTGAGGCGCTCCTGACCGGGCCCAACTGTGACGTCGGTGAGCTGCGCCCACAGAGCACACTGTTCAGTGTGTCTGCCACACCAACACTAGTCTCACGGTGCTTTCACACATGAGCGGCAATGCGGGAATTTAACCGTAGCCTACTTATTTATCAGATTTACAAGACCTGCTAACAGTAGGAGTCCAGTCGTTAAGTTCCCTAACATATTCCTAAGTTTAATGTCCGAGTTGAGTAGTGCACTCATGCATGTCAGTCAAAATACCTTTCCTGTCGCCTACAGCATTAGGTATCCAGAGGGCATTTGTTAGGGCCAAGACGGAAACTGAACGAGGGCCAGTTATTTTCTGAACTGCTGGAATCACAGTACACTTTTGTTGTTTTGTTTCGTAGTTTCCAGGCAGCAGTGAGCGGTGAGTTAGGAGTGGCAAAATCCAATGACGGAACTGTTTCATTAGTAGGGAGTCTTCTCGCCAAAAAACACCCTTGCTGTGCTCATAATGGACTAACATCCTGCACTGTACTGGCGTATGAGTTGGTTATTAGTTGAAGATGCGCTTGCCTATATGTTTCTGTCACGGTGCATTAACGAGGTCACACGGGCTACTGCATGAGCAAATCAATGGAACGTCAGAGGAGCAGCAACGAGGGCTATGTAGAAACACCAGATTATTTTCTCAGTGTGCACACAGAGCGGACAGCTAGGAGACACTGAGTAGAGCTGCTGAACTTGACATAAAGTGTGTTAGCCGTCATATGGACGACTGTACCTTTAAGGACACACATGATTTACAGACTACCCCTGCAACCCCAGGCCAGGTTCAATAAACCCAGTAACCCGTGTGTGTGTGTGTGTGTGTGTGTGTGTGTGTGTCTGCGTGTGCATGTGTGTGTGCATGAGTGTGTGTCTACCACTCTAATGGTTACGTCACCTGCAAGCTCTAAGCGACTCTCCCTCTTAAAGCAGCATAGCGTAGTACAGTAGTAAACCATACTTGTGTGACATCATCGTGGCATGCCCGTGAGATCCATTTATTGCAGGATGTGAGGTGCACGCACACACGCACACACACGCACGTCTGCACATAGGGAAAGTCCAGTGGGCTAAAATTTTAACATTTAAACAAATATTTATTTTATATTACTGTGTTATCATACAGTATGGTTTATTAAGTAGTGTTAAACTAGAATCAGCATATGCAAGCTAAATTCTGTGAATATCTACTAAACAATTTGCTTGCTGCTGGTACTGAAATAATAACTTCATAATAATAATAGGTTTCTATGTAGAGTGCTGTATTTAAAAAAAATGTATTTGTATTTTTTTATCAACTTCAAAAATCAACAAGCTTTCTCCAGAATGACTGACTGTATTTTAATTAGGCAATTTTAATCGAGAGATATACTATAAACGAGAGCTTGCAAATGTATTTACGATGACATTTGAGAACTCCAAGGCCGTTTGTAGCTTGGCCGTGTCGGGGCTTGGCCACATTTCCATGGATTCAGCAAATTACAATGAGAGGTAATGGTCTTTATTGAAACGATAGCATGGAACATGCATTTATGGTACTTAATAAGGGCAATACGGTCAATATGTAAAATCCTCTTTGTTTACCTATTGTTACATAAGGCAAGGCCAGTAATAATACTGTCATCCATGTTATCTTTCTCCATCCTGCTGTGACCTTCATTCACTCCCCTCCCTTCTCTCTCTCTCTCTCTCTCTCTCTCTCTCTCTCTCTCTCTCTCTCTCTCTCTCATCCAGAAATGTCTGGTGTTTCACAGCTGGGTACCAAAGATGTCACAGAGACATCTGTCACTCTTATGTGGACTCCGCCCCCAATCAAGTATGACACCTATCACATCACATTTACCAGCAAGGTAAAAGCACCCACACACACAAACACACACATACGAGAGATGGCCTTTGTGTCATCCTTTGGTTATTTAAAACATGCCTTTTCTACTCAAACGTCATCGAGACTTTCCGTTTTATATAATTAACTGTAGCTCTCAGCAGACTACACCGATTTCACGATGTCTGTAATTGTATTTACTGTAATGTCAATCTTTTTAGTGTATTCTCTCTTATAAAATGTCATGCTTCGTTATCATGAATCATGAATCAGATCATGAATTAACAAAAACAAACTGCTTAAGCTGGCCCCACACTACAGGATTTTCAAATCTAAAAATCTTAAAAATGTTGGGTACCACAGACATAACGACAGAATTGAATGGACCACACACTTGGCGATTATCCCAAACGATTTCAGAGTGGCACTTCCAGGGACATGGCATCTCACAGAATCTCGCGTCAAACGTGAGCAAAACAAACGGGGAGGTGGACTGTCAATCATGCTGACAATACACGGCTCGCCATTGCCGTATTATCACCTGAGTGTGCTACATACTTGCACAGAGAAACAAAACTCTGGATGAAGTGAAGGAGTTCAAGTACCTCGGAGTGGGAGATTGGCCGGAGAATCGGAAATTGGCCGGAGAATCGGAGCAGCGGGAGCGATATTGCAATCGCTTTACCGCACCATTGTGACGAAAATAGAGCTGAGCCGGAAGGCAAAGCTCTCAATCTACCGGACAATTTTCATTCCTACCCTCACCTATGGTCATGAATGGTGGATCATGACCAAAAGAACTAGATCACAGTACAAGCGGTCGAAAAGGGTTTTCTCAGGAGGGTAGCTGGCATCTCCTGTAGAGATAGGGTGAGAAGCTTGGCTATCTGTGAGGAACGCTTGGCTATCCGTGCCTGGAACGCCTCCCAAGGGAGGCGTTCCAGGCACGTCCAGCTGGGAGGAGGCCTCGGGGAAGACCCAGGACTGGGTGGAGAGATTATATCTCCACACTGGCCTGGGAATGCCTCGGGATCCCCCAGTCAGAGCTTGCTAATGTGGCTCGGGAAAGGGAAGATCCCTGCTGGACCTGCATTCCACGCGACCCGACTACGGATAATCGGATGAAAATGAATGGATGGATGGAATAAACATTGTCAGTACATTAACAACTGCAATAACACGTAGATATCCGAGCCACGTTTGTGTGCCTTAGTTGGATTAATGGGTTGTCTGCGCGTTTATTTTTCACCTTGCTGGCTGGTAAGATCTTAGTGAAACATGGACGTAACGTTTTTACACATTTCACATGGACTCTTTCATTACTTCATTGTACAAAATCTACTTTTAACAATATAGGTAGGCAGCTGGCAGCTGCTGTGTGCTTGTTCAAAGATAGTCCACCTGCAATTTGTAACTGTCGCAAAAACCTCAACTGAGTGCCCGGATGTTCTTCCAATTGTCACATTTGGCGTTTCAGATTTCTCCTCATAGAGCTCCATTCAAAATGATCTATATAACGTATCTGGTAAAAGGCAGACAGACAAACATAGTCTCACATACACACTTGTAATATTTCACAACATCGCCAACAGATGTCTTTGTTGATAATAGTGGCCGGGGACCAAAACGAACAGAAGGTTGTCCTCATGACAACCGAACCATACTCAGAATTCTTTGAGCACTTTGGCTTGACTTGACAGATTACAAAGATTACCCAGCCCTGCACAACATGTTTTGTTATCTCAAAAACAACAATATACAAATGTTCAGTATAAATAAATAGACACAATGCTATTACTGAAAAAGCAATGGAACAGCAGTGGCCTGTCCACCAGAGCGATTACAGGCATGTTTAATAGAGTATTACTGACCCATACAGTAGCTGCTTGCTTTAACATTGACCACTTATCACTTACAACAGCTGCCAAAACAAGATAGACTAGATGTGAGATGTAAAATCCCCATAGAATCCTCAATAGGTGCAATGGATGGCATATAGTAAATTATGGCTTAGCTTTATGGCTTTTAAAGTTAAACCACTGTATGGCAATTATGTTTAAAGGGCAGGCAAAGTCACATTTTACCTTTCTGTGAATAATATTCTAAAAATATATATTTTCATAAACTCACCAAGGAGATATCGGCATGGCAGGCAATAAATTATACTTGGAGAGTTGGACTTAGACATTTTGGGCAAATCACTCTGTTTGCATGGCACACAGTAAACAGTCAACAGTGTTGTTGAACTTAACTGAACATGTATTTAGTTTAAAATGCAAAAATGACAATCTATCTTTATATTAAACTCTGGAATGATTCTGTAAACTGCAGTTACTTGAACAAGCAGATGGCGATCCATATATTGACTGCCAGATTCCCAGCTGACAGCACCAATAACTGTTTGTCCATCCATCTTCTCCCGCTTATCCGGAGTCGGGTCGCGGGGGCAGCAGCTTCAGCAAGGGACCCCAAACTTCC
>JAODUE010002001.1:0-12065 GCA_027564755.1 Amblyopsis hoosieri
GGGGTATTTCGATTTGACGGTAGATGAAGAGATGGGAATAGGTTGTTTGAAGAAGTTCGCTCTCACACAACAACTCGTGCACTCGTCGCATGTGGGCTCCTGGGGGGGGGGGGGAGTCAAAACCAAAGGTGCCTGATGGGAAATCAGGTGAAGGTTTTTCCATCGACAGCATTTATATTGATATGATCTCACACACTATATGACGTGCAACATGGCAGTGGCGGGACCCTGGCGTCCTGCCAACTTGTCAGGCTAGGAAAGATGGTGTTGTGGGGGCTTTGGCAGGTGGATACAGAGTGAAGTCAAGTGATTAGCATGCTAAAGCAATTAGCTGCTGAGTCAGGCGGCGCTGTGCATCTACGTGCGTGTTCGTAACGCACCATCACTCATTTTCAGGAAACCTTTCACTGCAGATTTGCTTTCTTTTTGGGATCAAAGCATCTGCTTGAATCTACTCAAGAGATAAGGTGCAGCTGTTGTTCGTTGAGTGTGAAAGGCCATTCTGGAAGGTTGTAGCCCACGTTAACTAACCTTTCGACAGCAAGACAAGGAAGGCCTAGCTGTCCCGTGGGGCTAGTTGATAACCCACACAGGGCCGATATTAAACATCCAATTTCATCCAGAGTGTGTGTGTGCATGTGCGTGCGTGTGTGCGTGCTTGTCGTGCCTACGACTGGAGACTGTAATGGCTTCATAGGTCTTTCTGTCAGTAGCAGTGGTGTTCATCTGTGTGTGTGTGCGTACGTGTGTATATGTGTGTGTGTGTGTGTGTGTCAAAATGAAGAGAATACCTGTGCAACAGAGACATCTTCTGGAGTAAATGGGAAAATGCATGATTGCTGGAATAACAGTAACTGTGCAGTTTCATCCTAATATCATAGAAGGGTAAGTGTTATTTATAGCATATAGGCAAAGAATACTATGAGGATTGAGTAGGTTTGTCACTTTGTAGGTAGGGTATCATCTTTCACATTCACTTTTAATTTAATAAAGTCTCTCTCTCTTTCTCTCTCTCTCTCTCTCTCTTTCTCTCTCTCTCTCTCCCTCTCCCTCTCTGTGTGTGCATTTTTGTTTGTTTTTTAGTGTCCATGTTTGACAAACTAAGTCTTATAATGCATTATCATGCCATAATGAAAATCACCACAGATATTTTCATTCTAGCCATAATAATGTGACACAAACAGTATAAAATAAGAAAATTGGTTCAAACTTCTTTTCAATCAATGACGTTTTCATTCTATCAAATTCGAATTTGTTGTTAATGGATCATGCACAGATGCACTGGGATTTGGTGGTGGGGGGGGGGGGTTGGTGGAATAAAACATATACCATCATATGCATTGCACACGTCATTCATGCATTTCGCTGCGGAGGGATCTTTGGGAAACGAGTCCAGTTCCGGGATCGAGAACGTTCATTCAGGTTGATGGAAAACACTTTATAGCGTAGGGATACGATAGGGAGTTGTACGTTGCTAGCAGGTGTATGACGCTAAACAGAGAAGACTACCCATTCCAAAGGGAATAGAAAAATGGCATAGCAAATATGTCAGGAAACATATGCGAATCTGCTTAAACTTGAATAATGACACGGTAAGTTAGCTAGCAGGCTATTGCTCAATGTACAGCCGATAAGCTAGCCAACCTTAGCCTGTATTGCTAACAGATGATTCAATAACATAGTGCGTCTTTAGACGGGTAATGGACATTCATTTTGACTTGTTTAACATTGACAGCTATTGGAGCACTGTCTACTTTTGGCTGGAATATTGCTAACAATATGCTAATTATTGTGCAGAACTATTGTCAATAAAGAACGCATACGTTCTTCAGATTATATTATATATTTTATTAAACCGTGCGTCATCATGACGTCTAATACTTTTTTTTGTGTAGTCTGAATAAGAATTGTATCATAGTTTGTAATGATATAATTGCATCATTGTAATATAGATTATAGCCTAATTATTATTGACTATCGCATAATTGTGTGTGTAATTAGTGCGGTCGCAACACGTCAGAGAAAGAGACGCACAACATATATTGTAATTATTGATAAATGTATCCTATTCCTCTGCATAAACGTTCTATAAAAGCGAATACCGTAGTCACCTGTTTCCTCGTATTTGCAGCTTACTGTAAACTGTGTTAAACTAGACTTTAAACCTGTAAAAAAGCACGTTTCTTTTTGAAATTATTGGTAAGAGGGTTTGAAGGAGATTCCCTCGTCGTGAAATAACAGTTGACCCCGTCCCCAATCCCTCATTGTGTTCATGAGGAAGTAGGTTTACATTTTAGCAATGGTGGCACATTTCAGTGTGTGAACAAGGACAAGGCTGTGAATGCGACTTGTGTGACACGTGACACGTCTTTCTGAGTTCTCTGAGGTGGTGTGGGTATGGAGGGATTTATCATTATTTTTAGCCAGATGAGAAATTGGAAGTGCTTGTGGCAGCTTTCCTCTGTTGGGTTCATGCCAGTGTGTGGAGGTGGGTGGGCTTACAGGAGAGAAAAGTGACTCACCATTGTTGTCGTGACGACTGAGGAGGGCTAGCTGAAGGAATTGTCAGGGGAAGTTGGTTTTAAGATAAGATGAACACTATAATAGGCAAATAAAAGGGTGAGATAAGGTTTGTACACCCAAACACATAATATTGAGCTTTTCTTTGATCACCACACTGTTGAGTATTGGGTTCAGGGCGTTGACTGTTGTGTGCAAACACATTTTGAAATGCACCCTTTTGGCTTGGCTCATGTAAGGAGGAGGTAGGAAGGCTTCTTAAAGTTATAGTCAGTCACTCTGGAGAAAGCTTGTTTATATTTGAACTCAAAACAGAAACACCTCCCTTCAATGCCATAGGGTGCTCCATCAGAAGCTCCACTTCAAACATCTGAAATGCCAAGGCTAGAATATTGTTGTATGGTGCGGTCTGCACCACTTTGTTTTCATTCCCATTTACTGTGTAGAAACACATGTTGAAAAATTATGTTGCTTATGATCACTGAGTTTAGCTTTTTTTATCTACGCCTAGTGTTATAGTTAGGCCTGTTACGATAATTACTATATAAACCTATCGTGCGATATGTGGACATGACCTTGATAATTTTTATGACCACGATACTATTGTATTTACATGTGTGTTGCTGACATAAGAACTGCTGGCTTTTGTCTGACTGCTCGCAGGCAGTGCTACACACGCGCACACACACACGCGCGCACACACACACACAGAGCAGACAGCAACAGCTGATAAGTGTTCCTCAAGGCCAATGGGTATGCATGTTTAGGTAAAGGTGTTTTTCCCGACAACTGCATAATTCCAGCCAACTACATTTAGAATAATAAATACGGCTTTTGATTTTTTCGCTTCAAGGTTTGTAGCCTACATAGTACTTAGCCAAGAAATGAAACTGGTTTTTCAATCACAACAAATAATTAATATGTTATATTCATAATATGTTACATGACGATAGCAGAACAGAGGTGTGTTTAGAATTGGCGAACAATTTTCCGTTTGCTTGAGATGGCAGCAAACGGTTTTAGAAGGTAGTTCTCAGCGAACACACATTGACGCTGGATGAAGGGTGACAGTTTAAATCTAATATGTTTGGAGTGTACACAAAATACAAGTTCAAAGCAAACATGTTCGCCAATTCTGAATGCTGAATTCAGCTGCTACAGAAAACATGGAAATGTGCAAACCTGAAATTATTATACTATTAAGTTGACATTTAGCCATTTTCTAAATGATAACAATTTTGGGTTCGCTTTAGAAAACACACTACTTTTTGCACATATCCTACTGTAACGATCTCCCAAACATATGAACTGCATCCCTTTCATCCTAAAATACTGGATGAGGTTACTGCTCCATCATCGTCGCTGGTGTAGGGCACATCAGAACGTAATTCACAACCACCCTTTGCCGCGCAGTAGACTACTATATTAATATAAAATGTTTCCCGTGTTTCAGTTAAACTTATCCCTGCTTCCTTTGTCGACTTTGTGGATGATTTAATCATTCAACCATTTCTTTTCTTGTCTGCCCTTAAAATGACTATCCTTTATCACGATTATTTCTGGGACAATTAATCGGCCAACAAAAAATAGTTATCAGGACAGGCCTAGTTATAGTTAACATTAAAAGTTATAAGTCACATTGAGCATCCACAAGTACGTTTTCTCTCAGAAATTCAAGGTTGTTAGTCCCTGTCTTTGGGTAATTGTGTTAAAGGCTGGGTTAGTCATTCTTGCTAACTTCTAATCAAAACAGTATCAGAATCGCTCCGCGGTCCTGCTTCACACATAAAAATGCATTGTGTAGCAAAGCGTAGTACTACGGCTTTGTTGATATGAGTGTTGTTCGCCAATTTATTTATGTTACTATTTACGGAGGCAGGGCTGTGTAGAAGTATCAGATTATTTTTTTCAACACGCACAGAGGTGCAAATGGTAAGATAGCGAAATGCGAAGGGATATTTGTTGAATTTGAGTGTATTATCTTACATTTAGCTTGCAATAGCTGACTTTACCTTGTGTGAGCATGTCAATGTTTAACAAAGTCCTTGGCTGATGGGTTAGACTGTGTATTGTACGCTGTATGTAAAATAGCTGCTCCAAAATCTCAATTGTCCCTGTGGTAGAAAGTCATACTGTAGCTGGAAACTACCTGGCTTTCCTCCAGACCTCAAATTGATTTTTCATTTCTCCTAAGTCCTAAATCCTCTTGCCGCGGCGGGCCGGCTGCAGGAATGAATCATTCTGGTTTGTTTGCATGCTGGTGAGCATATTTGGCAAGCTTAGGCTAAATCATTACACTGTTGTGGCAGATGGGGTGGGTTTATAGTGCGTTTGTGGTTTATCAGCATTTGCATTCCTAAGAGTGTTTCCTGTTGCTACCAACTATAATGTTTTTGTTAAGACACATTCATGCTATTGGGCTACTTCTTATGGGTTATTAGTAGTGTTTTTTATGGATTTTGAGGAGGAGACCCCGGGGGGGTCATTGACATTGTTGGCAGGCTTGAAGTCATTACTAGCACCAATGTGATTATTCTCTGGGCTCGCGTAGAAAGTCTGCTTGGCTATGTGGCCAAAACCATTTTATATGTTGATTCTTTCTGTATAATCCATCATCATATCTCCCAACCCTTATGCTCCTCTCTTTCATTCACTGTGCCCTAGAGGGCTCTGTACTAACGAGGCCTTTATTGCCATAGCAATAATAGAATATGATTGGCTCAGTGGGACCGTAAAACACTGTAGGACTGCATTGCCTGCAGCGATGTTGACAGTTGAGTACAATACTACACCCCCACATTTCTGACTAATTGCGATCCTTGTATAAGCAAGGTGTTAGCTTTAGGCTTTATGGACAGACATTTGTTTGTAACTATGGCCCTATGTATCTTTTATAGTTGTTTATTAACTGTAAGAGTGGGTTCAATACATTTCCTAATCAATATGATCTTTCCTGATGATTGACAAGGCAATCTTAATCATTTTTGAATGAATAAATGTAAGTATGGTATAATTGCTGTGTTCAGTTCACTTGGATTTGTTCACTGAAATCCTTCGTGCAACTTTGTAATATAACTTTGTCAGAATTTCAGATTTTATTTATGTTACGTCATTATAAATAGGCCTATAATGTAGCAGTGTATAACCCATTCATAGGCGATATAGATGTATCAGATCTATGGTTTCCCTATGCGTTTGGAATGAAATCATATTGTGAGATCCTGTCCAATATCACGCTCTAATTAACAGTGAAATGTAAGCACTAAGCATATGAAACCGCATGACACACTGTAGCTGCCTGGGGGATCATTCATAGCTCAACTCGACAAGCTTGACTTGTCTTTTGCTACATGTGTCTGGCATTTGAAAGAAAACATAGTGGTCCCGTTTCAATAACGGAACTTCTTCTCATAAATAGATCACATTTAAAAGGGTATGTGATTTTTTTCTTGCTCCTAAAAGATGCTTCCTCCAGATTGATTCATTTGATCTATTTAGCCAAATGACCCCATTTGGTTTAATGGAAAATGCAGACTCTGTAGGCTGTACTGCAAAAAGGCATGTGGCTGTTTCAATCGTGATATGTACCCAGTGTGTGTCAGTTCTGTCAGTTCTCCATCTGTAATAGCCCCGGGCACATGTCATGTCAGGAGTTTGGCCTGGGAGGGTTTGTGCACATGATGATGTGACATTTTGACAAATTGGCTGAAGAAGGATATTCAATGGTCTACTGTACATCAATAGTCTTGCACACTTCTTAATGATGCAATGAGGATGAGAGAACGTTAAGCAGCATGATGTGACGCTAGTGAAAATATCAATAGCTTTTGTGTTTTTGAAAAATGAAAAGCGCCTATGAATTGAGCGTGCCAAACTGCATGCTGAGCACCCATGACGGTTGTTGAGTCCTGAAGGCAGCTTGTTCAGTCTGAAGCACACACTTCTTAATGCTGTAATGCAATACATTTCAAATTAATCAATTAGCCAACGGTAAACAGCACAGCACAACAGTCATGTGGCAATGAGTGAGTCTCTTAACCGCTAACACACACCCACCCCACCTCCCAACACACACATGGTCTTTGGATTTAGGCTTTGAGAGCAAGGATTTGATCCAAAACTATCTCTCAGGCAAGCCAGAAGACAGTCCATCTTTACGGCTCCTGAGGCATTGTTCTCCATTCTAGGAACGACTACTTTCCAAGAACAAGACCTTTTTTATTTACCATTTGCTTCAGCATGGCGCGACAGCCAATAGACTGACACGGAGCATATAGACTATTCTGACTCGCAATCCCACCGGCATAAACGAGGGAAAAGGGAGATCGATTGTGAGACAAAAGACGGTTCACATTATAATCAACACATGTACGTTTTGCTTGTTTTATCTCTACTCACCATATGCTCTGCCTTCTCCTCAGAACGTGCGCTGTCTGCTGACCTCCATTCCACACAGCGTGCTCTCTCTGCAAATAGCTGTTGTTCACTGTGCTAGCCAGTGACATGTCAGGTACATCTGCGGCTCTCTTGTATTCTCTTCAGTGTGCAAAACCTCTCTTAAATTGATATATAGTTGTCAAATTGTTTGTGTACCGGTATGTCAGTTAATTGTGTGTGCACATGCGTTTTATATATTTTATAAATAGAATTGTATAAAAGAAAAGGTCAGCATCAGCATTCAGAAAGTAATTGTACATTGTGTAACGTGTTCAATTCATACTTTTATTAAGCAGCCATGTCTGACCTATACCATATTCTAGTACTTCTAACAGTATACAGAAGTATTACTATGTGCCCTATGTGATTAATGTGGCAATGGGCTATCGTACTGGACCATTCAGTCTAATCAGCAGTGTTCCTCTGCTGCCAAGTGCAACAACATTCGGCCTGTATAAAATAGTTGATCCTGTTTGCTGCTGACCATTGAGAAAATCTTCATTGGTTGAAGGTCAACCCTGTAGGGAGGTTAACACGCTGCTCGTGTGTGGTGTTTTGCTATGGTCTAGTTCACTCAATTGGCCTAATCTTTAGATGTGAGCAGGCTGCTTTTGTATGTGAAGACGATGTGTAATATTGGACGTTGTGCAAGGTAATGACATATTGTGACAACAAAAAGATTATAACCCAGAAACTCCATATAGGCCTACTGTTACACAATATAATATAATGCTTAAGACCATCCTATTTCTGTTGCCTTGCTAGTCTGTTCAATGAGCAGATGCATATTAAATAAGTAAAAATAGCCGTCGGTCTAGGACAGTGCTGAACTCTTGACCAACCAGCAGTTTTGGACCACCCAGCCTAGGAAGTACCCCAAGCCAATAAGCCCATATCAGTGTCCTAGCACCTCTTTATACGAAGGCAAGCCAGCGGAAGACCACGCGCTATCTCCAAGAGATAACTTACCAATCAATTAATTGAGTTCACGTGTCTCACATGCAAACAGTGCTGCATGTGAGCGAGTGAGTGATAATGCGCTCTTCCCCACAGGGAGCTACACCCCCGTCCCCGGAGGCCCCTTCTCAGCTCTCACCCCCAGCATGTGGCCCCAGGACATCTTAGCCAAGTACCACCAAGTGAGGACACAGCTGGTCACATGGCTCTTTGCTCAAGAGCTCTCATGCCATTATCACATTGGCCTCTTTCCCCCATGGCTGCTGTAGGACGCTTATCTACCACTCACTGCATGTAAAATAAACAGTTTAAGATGGCTGATAGATCAAATGTCACAGCCGCATTTGAACCACTGTGTTGTAATGAGCTTACCGACATATCCCCTCACAACACGTTCTGTCCCGGTGAGGCCTTGCTTCATGAAATGTTTCTGTGTTGCTCTACAGAAGGATCCCTCGGATGAGTTGGAATTAAAGTATGATGAGTTTGGCTTTAAAATGGATGGTGAAGGTAATGGACACACACAAACGCACGCACGCACACAAAACCACGCTCTTGTGATTGGTGTTATCACTTTATTAGTCTCCCATGTCTCAGTCGCCACCCGAGCAGCAAATAAACACACAAGCCTTATGAGGCTTCATTAAACTGTACTACTGTATATGTGACCCTTAAATGTGTGTAGATATAACTGCACCCTAAAATGTATTTGAGCTGTAAACTAAATAATAAGACTGCATTGGGATTAGACACACAAATGCTGGTGTTAATATTATGACACAATTACTTTTTATTTATTTTAATTTAATGATCTGAAAATGACTATGCGTTTTAAAAGTGAATATGTATAATAACCCAACATAATAATGGCTCTCATGTTTAAAGAGTTAAAGGTGGAATAAGATAATATCCCTGGAAGTGCCGTTCTCAGGGCGTATACTGGCATCTAGTGGCATAGATGGAGCAATGCCAATGTTACACAAACAAAGTCTTACTTTTGGTCTAAAACACTACGTAGGACAACCCCTCCCCCCTCCCCTACCCAAGCGCATGTGAAATGAAATGCTAGATAAAGATGATATTGGTGTATTATTTCAACTTTTTGGTTTAAAATATCACTTTGTCGTCTTCACATTCAACCCTGTTCACCATTGTGTACAGTTTGACTCCAATTCCACATTAAGGTGTGTGTGTTTTGGGGGCTAACAGTCTTGGCTGTCTCCCCAGACGGCGAGGAGGAGCCCAGGGCGTGGATCGGCAGCGAGGGGTCGCCTCAGCGCGAAGACCCCCAGCAGCGCCTGCGCTGGCAGGCCCACCTGGAGTTCACCCACAACCACACGGTGGGCGACCTGACCTGGGAGCGCATCGCAGCCCTGCTGCCTCGCTCTGAGCGCCTGCGCTCCCTGGTGCTGGGGGGCATCCCTCACAGCATGAGGCCTCAGGTACGTGCATGCACACACACACACACACACTCAAACTGTGCTGGGGGGCATCCCTCACAGCATGAGGCCTCAGGTATGTGCACACACACACATACTGGTGCTGGGGGGCATCCCTCACAGCATGAGGCCTCAGGTACGTACGTGCACGCACACACACACGCATATACTGGTGCTGGGGGGCATCCCTCACGGCATGAGGCCTCAGGTACGTGCACGCACACATACACATATACTGGTGCTGGGGGGCATCCCTCACGGCATGAGGCCTCAGGTACGTGCATGTACACCTTTATGAGCCCATGCTGAGCAGTGTTTCTACATTTTGAAAGTATTCATTTTCATGTGGATTGGAGTCCAAATAAAACAGGAACTTCAGAAATGTATCAAGGTCGCATTTAAAACGGTCAGACATTTATAAAATGTAAATTGTTCTAAAGCTCTGGTCTGGATTCAAACCGGTGATCTTCATAATTATAAGCTCAAAAGCCCAAGTCGCATCATAGTGAGCTAACCAGATGCAACGTTAGTAGGGCTTACCAGCTAAACTGGATTTCAGACGTTGGCGTAACAAGTAGGGTAAAGTTACTAGGCTAAAGTTAATTTGCTTTGCTTACAAGATACGTGACACCACCTTGAGCAACAGAGACTCAAATGAACTTAAAGACTAATTTAAAAGAACTCAAAGCTTAAACGAATGAGCCAATTTGTTTGTATTGGTACTGTGTTACAACTAGGGCTGGGTATTGTTTGGGTTTTATACGATCCTGGTTCCAAATCGATACTTTTAAAACAGTTCCGGTTCCTAAACGGTGCCTGAACCGGTTCTTAGTCATTTGTTCATTGTTATTCAAATTACTATGATTCACAGTAATTTGTTGACGGTCTTTGGCCGCCAGCGCTGGCATTTGTCATCTGGCAACGTCATTTGTTGCCAGATGACAGTTTGATCAGTGCATCTGTTTTGAACCTTTTGCTTTAGGCATTTTAAGCATGTTTAACGTAGCTAACAGTAGCCTACCTCATGTCATAATGTGCGATGAGTGATGATCTTATGTCCGTTTCGGAGCACCAAAGGGAAAATATATAAATCGCCATGACCACCCTACACTCAAGGGTTTCTTTTAGTAAAGTGATCCAGGGATCCAGTCCAAGAAAATACAAATCTGGTAAAATGTTTTGCCATGCTATGTCTCCTAAGTACTGTATTAAATGTTCTGACTAAATGCTTTCTGTTTACAACTGCACGTGCATGCTCGGTGTACCTGTAGGCTACGCGCCGCGTGTAAGCATCAGACAATTATATGGCTCTAAAACACACATTATTTGAGTTTTTTACCCGTTTTAAAACTAAAACGTATAATGTAGATTTAGTCTAAGTGGCACCGAAACTAGGCATAGCTTACTATACTAACAGTAGGCTATAGTATAACTTACAGTATAAACTTACTGTAAAAAATTAGGTGTAGCCTATTTTTGGAGGATATACATACATTTCTTAGTATTTCTGACAAATAGGCATACTAAACCAAAAATACGTTTTTTTTAGAATAATAAAACTAACTTAGCAAACCTGCTATACATATTAATTAATAAAACATTTTAATGTAAATTATACATAAAAGCTACTATGTCATGATCTACTGTACGGCCCTCTCGCAGATCCTGTAGAGTGAGAGGCGTACAGTCTGTCTGCAGTCCACATACAGCTACAATAATTAGAACTCTCAGGGAAATTAGTTGTTAGGTTGATCCCTAGTTTTATCTGAGCGTGTGTGTGTGTGTGTTTTTGTGTGTGTGTGTGTGTGTTAGCTGTGGATGCGTTTGTCTGGGGCTCTGCAGAAGAAGAGGACCTCAGAGATCTCCTACAGAGAAATCATTAAGAACAGCTCCAACGATGACACCACCACGTCTAAACAGGTACAGTGTACTCAATCGTGTGCTCTCTTTCCATTGCAGTGAAAATGCATGTTTATACTGCGAATGAGGGATTTTGTCATGGTGAACACCAGCATGAGATATGTTGACGTAAGGAGCCTGCAGATATTTAGGGTTATAGTGAAAGATTACAGATGCAAATGGTTTCATTCAGTCAGTTACTACATCTCCTTCATAATCAAAATCTGCATAAATCCATAATACTATATATAAAAATATAATATAAGAAAATGTTTTACTAACTGTGAGCTCATTTTTCACTCCACCTGCAAGTCCTGCACCTATATGTAAATAGCGCAATCATGGCTAATAGATTTTTGTGCTTATGAATGAACGTAAGAAATAAATAATTTTTCAAAAATATTTTTAACATTGAGTATACACAACATAGTTCTAAGTGCCCAAATGTGTTAGTAATATTGATAAAAGTAGGGGGGGGACTCCATATATTATTGAAATATTAACATGTTGACAAGCTCTACAAACTACACTTCACTATCTCTCACTAATACCTGATATGACTTAAACCTGACAACCTGTGGCTCTTACATTCTGTCCGCTAATACCCGATTTGACTAAAACCTGGCAATCTGTGTTTTTTTTTTTTTTTGTCACGGGACGTTTGCTCTGAGCTGACATGGATCACTGAACTCGGGAGAATGCGCTGAATTATGTGTATATTGAAGGATCTAGTTTCTGGAAGTCCATAGAGGACTAAATTCAAATGAAAATGCAATCCCAAATAGCATTTTAATTGTCAAACAATTCCACGCT
>JAODUE010002002.1:0-10000 GCA_027564755.1 Amblyopsis hoosieri
GTTGGAGCAGGGAGACATCTAAAACATGCAGGGCTGTGGCTCTCCAGGACCAGGGTTCCCTACCCCTGTTGTAGACAGTAACTGTTTCCTGTGGTTCTCCAGTCTTATTGGCCGAATGCTGCAGAGAGAGCCCAAGCAACGGGCCTCCCTGGAACAGATCGAAAGACACGATTGGCTGCAGGGCGTTGATCCCTCCCCTTCCACCATGCTGTCCACGCCCCTGGTGTCGCATCGCAGCCTATCAGAGGAGGAGCATGGCTGCATCATGCAACGCATGGTGCTGGGTGGAATCTCCGACCGAGACACCATAACAGAGTAGGAGTCTCACACAGGCACACACACTCTCAACCCTTCACATTCACAAAACGTATAAAGGATTCATTAAAGGATTCATCTAGGGCTGCACGATTTGATCAAAAAGTATAATTGCGATTAGTTTGGCAAATATTGCGATTTGCGATATAATAAGCAGCTCTCATAATTCTGTTTCCTTTGTTATCAAAGCTTAAAAGTGCTCTGTACTATAGTATTAAATATTGTATGTCAATATACAATATAGTAACCTGACATGCCACATGGATTTATAGACACAACCTAACCTTCTTTTAACCTTCAAAAAAGTACTTAGAAGTTGATTGGATGAACCATCTGCCTGTCATTGTTGTTTTCAAGTAGTTTTCACTGTCACACATAAATAACACTAACGCTCACACCTGATTCTAATGAATGGGTTCGTTAGAAGCCTGATAACAACCCATTCATTAGAATCAGGTGTGTTGGAGCAGGGAGACATCTAAAACATGCAGGGCAGTGGTTCTCCAGGACCAGGGTTCCTCACCCCTGATCTATAGGCTACTAAGTTGGGACTTAAGAACAATTGAATATACCCCTATATGTTACAAATACCAAATGCTACAAACTGTCATGTCTCTTTACCAGAGACATGACCTTATGTGGGGATCAAAACATTTTTATTAGTTTAGTTTTTTTTTTTGTTTTACAAACCTCACTTCTTTTGGATTTTGGATTGCTCAAGTGAAACAGGTATTGTATTAAAGCTGTGTTTAAAGCGAACACGGCCAATTGAACGCAGGCTATGATGTTTTGTTATTTTCTTTGCATGGTGCCACGGACATAGCGGTCATAATTTTGATGGGCCACTCGGAAAATCTACATATTCTCAGGATGGGCAGTCCAACCATATTTTTCACAGTAGTCTAGTAGTATTCAGCCTCTGCATGCTAGTTTGCATCCAGTTTGAAAATAATTATGTAACAGAGTCTACGAGGAAGACACAGAGTTGTCTATCTGCCTGAACACAGAAATCTTAACCGAGCCGTTAAGGAGAAAAAAAATAGACAGGCAACGAGCCGGCTTCACGCAATGCAAAGTAAATGAAGAGCTCTACTGCTTCCCTCCGGTTGGCGTGGTTTTTATAACACATTGCGCTTCTCAAGGCAGGGGGCCTAAATTGACTCAACATCTGACGGTCATTTTTATTATGGGTGTTGCGATGTAGTTTATCGTCAGCCCTAGATTCATCCCTAAATGTGGGATTTGTCAAATAGTAATGGCGCATTTATGAACCCTCTGTTATACAGTTCAAGTTATTGCTGCTATATAGCACATTTGTGTAGGGTCATTATTGAAGGCTAAATGAAGAAAATCGGGCCAATTAAGTGGGATGTGGTAACGACACGTGTCTAATCTTTCCGTTGTTGTTTTCCTGGATGTTTGCCATCATGCGCTTGTCCCAGCTGCTGCTGTGCCTAATTGATTGTCACCATCCCAGCCTGGTAATTGTTACTAAGCAGCTAACTGGCAGCCTATCAAATGGCTCCTGCAGCTGTGTGACGCACAGACACACGCAGCGAGCTGATTAGACTGTTGATGTTGATTGTGTGTGCAAGGACTCTATCTATCTATCTATCTATCTATCTCTCTCTCTCTATATCTATCTATCTATCTATCTATCTATCTATCTATATCTCTCTCTATATCTATCTATCTATATCTATCTATATCTCTCTCTATATCTATCTATCTCTCTCTCTCTCCTGGCTGCAAGCACTTTCACCAGATCTGTGTGTGTCTCCTAATCTCCTAGGCATATTCGTAGGTCATTAAGCACTTTGAAATCTGAAATGTCACAGTTAACCTTGTTTAGGTGAACGTTCCTTGTTTCATTGAATGTTTTACATTGTAGGAGGAAGTGTATCTGGCTCAACTTCACCTATCAAACAATGACCACCACTCTTTTGGTTTCCATTATGTTTTTTCCTTCCTTTTTTGATTTCCACACTGTAAAATAATTGCCGTAAATCTTACGGTAAATTACCGGCAGCTGTTGTTGCCAGAACCTTATTGTAAAAAATAAGGTAGAATGTCACCGTAAAGAATACAGTTTTCTACCATATTTTGAATATGGTGTTGTGCCGCATTATTTATGTTATTATGGTAAAAGGAAGATAGTAGTTTACCGCTGCATTAATGGCTAAGATTCTGCTATATATCTAATCTTTTTTAAATTAATGTAATAAACAAACAAACAAACAAAGAAACACGAACATCCTACAGGAATACCGTGCAGCCAAACTGCTCCCAATGGTCCCAGCCCAGATGTGTGGGCTGTTGAACATGGCTGCTTCACTGCAGCCAAGTTCTACTGTATTTATTATGCTGATATTTAAGGCTGCACAATTAATCGCATTTCATCGAAACCGCAATATGGCCTTGTGTAACCTCAAAAGCCTGCGATTATTTTAAAATAATCTTCACACACTACGTACATATTACCTCCGTGCTAAGGCTACCTTATTACTTATGCTTTTAATTATGCATGCATACAATTAATCATACAATTAACCAACCAAGCCACTGCCATCATTGCCCCAGTAACTGAAAAACACCATAGCGTACAGCTGGCCAAGGTAGTCAGACAACAAGGAAGTGACGTCATAACTGAAGACCCGCCTTGATGAGAGGCCTGACGGCTTTCATTTTCAAGCTGAGTTTTGTCCGTTAAAGCGTGCGGTGACTTGAAAATGTATTTTCATTTGAAGGGGGTCGCTGTTTAGTTTATTTAATTTGAATATGGTCCGCTGCAAAGCACATTTGTCTTTGAAAATTAAATTGTTATTTGGGATTGCATTTAAATTTAAATTGTGTCCACTAAATTGTGGGGATTTTTTTGAAAATGATTATGCAATTTTGGGATTGCATATTCATTTGAATTAAATCCACCATAAAGCGTGGAATTGTTTGACAATTAAAATGCTATTTGGGATTGCATTTTAATTTTAATTTAGTCCTCTATGGCTTTCCATAACCGCGTGTTCTTAAAGACGACCATTTAGACATAATTATAAAACTAGAGCACCAAAACACAGACTATTAAACTAATTTTAGAAGATAATGATTAATACATTTTGGAACTAGAAACAGTATCTAGGCACACAGGTACATTTTGCTCGTTGGCGGTTTTAGGTATACCGAGATTCTTGGCAATTCTAGTGTTAAAATATAGTACATAGCACTTTTAAGCTTTGATAATGAAGGAAACAGATTTATGAGAGCTGCTTACTATATCACAATCGCTGATATATGATATGTTAAGGAACCCTTTCTTTAACATACAGGCTAGGGTATATTTCAAATGGTCTCACTCATGTTTCCAACAAAATGTTTTGCAAATACATGCATAAATCAGTGAATATATAATACATCAGTTTAATGATGAAAACAAATCTGATTAATCTGATTAATATCATATTTTATATATTTTATTTTCAATAGTTTCATTACCA
Organism: Amblyopsis hoosieri; assembly: GCA_027564755.1. NCBI lineage: Eukaryota > Metazoa > Chordata > Actinopteri > Percopsiformes > Amblyopsidae > Amblyopsis > Amblyopsis hoosieri. The sequence continues at coordinate 3,807 of JAODUE010002002.1, forward strand.
TGTTAAAATAATTAAATGCATTCTGGGGAATATTCTAATCAAAGCGTAAATTACACTCTTAGCTGCTAAATATAAAGCTATAAAAGTTAAACGTTATTTAACAGTGGAGGAATGTATTTTTTGCAAAAGAAAATTTATTGTTTTGGCTGATTTGTATTTTTACGGTGTTTCCCTTTTACAGAAGCTGTATTAAACTATTTTAAGTTTACATTTTTTTTACCGTCATGATTTGACAGTTTTTCACCGTGAAATCAATGGATATTTTTTACAGTGCAATTTGTGATCACTAAGCCTGTACAGTTAGCCTTTGTTTTCTATCTCTACCAGTCATGATCTGCCAATTCATATTCTCTGTTAAGGGCCATTCAAATCTACTTTGGCTTTTAGTTTCTTCTTTCCAGTGTTCTAAATATAATCATTTGCATTGCTTGGTAATTGGTTTACTCTGATTGCTGTGTGGAAAACAGTGTTGTGAGACTGGCCAAAGAGTGTGTGTGTGGGGGGGTGTAATTGTCTCAGCACTGATAGCTCTCTCTCTCTCTCTCTCTCAGGGCTCTGGAGTCAGATAAGTACAATCACATCACGGCCACTTACTTCCTGTTGGCTGAGAGGATTCTCAGGGAGAAGCAGGAAAAGGAACAGCACAGCCAATCACGTTCTGCCAGCCCCAGCAAGGCCCAGTTTAGGTATAAGAGCGCACACATATGCACACAGACCATAGTTGTGCCTGCAGTGTGTGTGTGTATTCATAGTGTGTCCTGCCCTCTCCCAGGCAGTCCTGGCCCAGCAGAATGGACATCCACCAGGACGTCGGCGACGGCATGGGCGGCCCCTCCATCTCGCACCCCGGATGCCCCCAGTCTCCAGCCCGCAGCGCCGAGAGCCTCCACAGGGGGCCGCGCACCGCCCTGCCGGACCTCAGCCAGTTGCAGGGTAGCGGCTACGCCCAGTGGAGGGGGCAGCAGGAAGGGCCCAAGGCTCCAGCCAAGCCCCGCAGCCTGGGGCCCGGCCCTGGGCTGTCCTGTGTGGAGGAGGACGAGGTGGGGGAGGGGGAGGAGGTTGAGGAGGAGGAGGAGGAGGGAGGGGGTGTGTCCTCTTCGCAGGTGCTGCTCCACTGCAAGGGCACCTCCTCCGCCTCGTCTTCCTCACCTTTGTCATCTTCATCTGCAGCTAACCGCCTGGCGGCTCGCGTGAGCGCTCCGGTGCTCCACAAAGGGGAGGAGCAAGGGGAGGAGGTAGAGAAGGAATGTGCGCCCTCCGAGCAAGGCAGGGGGGGGGCCGGGGGGGCGGGTCAGACCAGCCCCGGGTCAGGCCAAAGCTGCGGGGTCTCCAGGACCACCAGCGGCCTGGTGGAGAGCCTGAAGCTCATGAGCCTGTGCCTGAGCTCCCAGCTCCACAGCCTGGCCGTGGGCGGGGCCGGGGCTGGGGCCGGGGAGCCCCACGACCGGCCTGTGTGGAGAATGTGCATGGGCGGGTCCACCGGGAGCCTGGACAGGGTCTCTCTCCTGGGGGGCCCCACACCCAGGGCCCACCACCAGCCCGCCCCCGGAGACCTGCTGGCGGACCCCCTCCTCGAGGGGTCCCGCTCAGGCCCCCTGAGGCTGGACGAGCTGGACCTGGCCCGGGAGAACCAGCGCAACCTGAAGAACCAGGTGCTGCAGATGCCCCTGAGCGACAAGACGCTGTCCGTCAACACCCGCCACAGCCCCAAGGAGGCGCTGCTCTACACCCCGGCCCCCCACAACTGCTGTCAGGTCATCTGAAGGGACACACCACTGGTAGGGCAAAAACACACCCAGACTAGCATAGCCTCTGGCTAGCTTGGTGTGTTTGGAAAGCTGGTCGGATTTAATTTGGAGCTGAATGGAGAGGCCTGTTGTGAAAATCATCTAAAAGAGCTGTGCTGACTTTGTTCAGGAGCAGTTGAAGCGGCCGTCATCTTGGTGTATTTTGGCCCTAACTTTAACCCTCTCTCTCTCTCTCTCTCTCACTCTCTCTCTCGCGCTCTTGCTCATCACTCCAGATGTGATTTGTCATCATTCTGAGGCAACAGTTTGAGAATGTCCCTCACCTCTCTAGTTTACCTGCTGCTCTTGTCCCAAGAGATGAGGAACAGTGATGTCACTTCATGTGGGGGCAAAGGGCACACGTGGGCAGGGGTGCCCCAAAATTCCATTTACTTTAGCACTTAGTCCTCATGTGTCTTAGAGAAGGACTCTGGGACACGCACATATACACCATCCTCAATGGTCAAAATATATTTTGACTATCAGAATGGTTAAAGTGGGGTGGGAGTGTTACTTGACTTTGCTTAGGAACAATCTTCACTTCAGTGAGTCACTCACACACACACACACGCACACACAAACTCTCTCTCTCTGTGAGAGTGGAGGAGCTCATCACTGATGTATCATGTTAGCCATGTTGCACAAATTGTTTTGTCAAATATTTATGGTATTGAAGATTTTTTCAATCTTTTATTTATTTTTTAACTTGTTTTTAGACGATCATGTAACATTAAACTATTTTTATTCTGACTACACTAGATGCTTAGGACCGTGTCTTCATTAACTGAGAACATGTCAGGTTAAATACTAAATGGATGGTTGCACACAGTGTTTTGTGGTCAATCACTGTTTTATTTTTATATTTCCAATATACTCTGCAGTTGTGGAAAGAGAACAGGCTCACTTGTCTCTGTATGGCCTCACTGCAATATTTGTACATAATTCTGTGAATAACTGAAGGCTTACAGTAGAAAGCTTCTAGTAGCAACAGTAGATGTGCATTGCTGCTGTAGACCTGAGGACTAGATACTAGGCCTGTGTTTCTCACGCCTGTTCCCAAGGGACCACGGTGGTGTTTTACAAAGCAATCCTCTGTAGCTTCCTTACCTTTAAATTAAGTCCTTACACTGGTTGAATCATTAGAACAATCTTCATATCTTCATTCTCCATGGACTTTTTAGATTGTTTTATTAATTTAAAGAAATTGTATCTTCTACAAAAGATAATCTGAAGTTACTTTGTCATCATGAGTATTTAATATTGAGGGTATGCTAAACAGCATTTGAAAAGTAGAATCCCACTTTAAATAGTCACAAATTACAAAGTTCTGGTGACTTTTTCAGTGGTGCTTAATTGTAATAAAACTGATCCAAAACCAAGGCTTATAGCAAAAATAGATGACCCTGCTTTGTAAAATACACCCGTTTGATTTACAGGGTTCTGATTAAACCCACAGTCTGACTAGGTGAGCTGCTAAAATCAGAATTGGGTCAGAACCGTGCACATTCTGTAGTCTAGGACCTGCGTTTAGCATAATAAAATAAAAAAGAATGACACCTGTTCATTCATGGATGTTTGTATATGGGAGTGTATCTCCCAGAAATGTCACGCTCTACTAGCCTCAGCAATAGCAATGATGCAAAATGAACAAAATCTGGATGTGCCATTCAGTCAGTTTGAGCATATTGTACTGTATGTATTTGTTAGAACTCTATATAAATAAAAATGTGAATGAAATGTATAGGTGTGTGAAGAGATTTTTTTTATATTCTGTTTATAGAATCTCCCAATTTCCTTTATACATTTAATCACATATAATTAAATAAAACACACAAAGTCTCCATTGGGTTCTATTGCAGCTCAATTTGCGTATGGTGAAAGTATGGCTATGTAGACACACTAGTGATACTAAACATGAAACTACCTGGGTGTTTCAGTATAGGTTGCATCTAAGTGGAATTTATGGCCCAATTTCAAAGCTGTTTTGTGTGTGTGTGTGCGCGCCTGAGTATACTGTCCTTGATGTTTTATTTTCATGAATGGACCCAGAGCTCACTGTAATCCCTGCCACATCTATGTTACTCTGTCTCTGAGCTCATGGATGAGGTCAACCTAAAATAACCTGCAGGATTAATTAACACACAAGTACATTGCTACCAATCCCATACAGTGTGGCACAAGTGCCAAGTGGATGCTGGTCACGTTGTGTACAAACACCATTCTATAATTCATAACATATACTTCATGTCGTCTCTGAAACAACACAATCAACCCTGCCACATCCTCTATCTTAGGTCTTATAATCCTTGAGCCATGATTGTAGCATATGCCTATGAAATACATTTTAAATCTGGTATTGCTTTAAAACCCCAATATTGTTCAGGGATAATTTGACAGTTTCACAGATGCTGACAGTAAGCAGCAGGGGTTAATCCTCTTTTATTTTGTAGTATCTGTGGGTTCTTGCCTTGCATAGTAACTAAGTCAGTGCAAATAGCCTATAGGTTTACAAAAGCACACACACACAAACCTCTTCAGACTAAAAGCAGCTTGCTGAGGCACTGTTACCGACTGTTGGTACATCTCTAGTGCCACATACACACAAACACACGTGCACGTTTGACACTGAGGTGAGTGTAGACTGAGGCAATGTCTTTGTGTGCCTAACCAGAACACCATGATTACTGAATGTGGCTGGAAGGGAGAGTGTAACCTTATCTTACTTAATCTTCTTGTTAAAAGCTTATAACAAATAGAAAATAATAGGAACAGAGAAGTTGTTTACAAAACAGCATTTACTGTATCAGATAACATTGGATGTTATAGGGAATATACTGTATCTGCTTTATATCTCCATACAGCACTATGCACTGTATGCTGTAATGCTTTCATTCAACATGTATAGTTAGGTAGTCTTTGTTATAAAACCCCTGCAGAGTTGTTAACATATTTATGTTATTTATGTTATACACTCTTTGAATAGCTCTCCTATCTTAGTTATGACACAATGCTAAAGGTAAAATGACTCTTACCTACTTGGTACTTTGTGTTAATTGACACAGAACATATGTTGTGGGCACTGGGCACCAGTATTAGGCCGATACTGTCATTTCAGTTACAAAATGACCAACCATATATTTGTCTAACAAATGTAATTAGTCATTCATATGTCAATTATAATGTCCCTGCTCAGACTATACAAGAGAAGCATGGATCTGCCTGTCAATGATGTACAGTATGTCTCATTACTCTAGACAGCTTGTCACAAACTAAATTCATTGAGCCTGTCTCCTGTAATTCCATCAATGGGGCTCACTATGTTGAAGTGAACCCAGAGAGCAGATTATCCTCTACCGCACTGATTTGGACTCTGGCTAGGTGTCTTTAGCTGCACCCCTACTGTATTGTAACACACATCAACAGTCAGACAGACTGACTGGTTTCCCTTCCTGATACAATGTTTGGACTACAAACATTTTATGTCTGATCAAAACTGGTGGGCAGGTAGTCTGCCATCTCTTGTTTGTCAGTTTGTGTGGGCTACACATTTATTTATTCAATTACTCCCAATGGGCAAGCTCCTGTCACGATTTATTTTCACTGAAATTATCTTTACTTATGCATGACTGAAAATACACGTGTGTCTGTCTATAAGAGAGAGGCTGAGAGACAGAGAGAGAAAAAGGGATAGAGGAGAACCTGGTCATTGTGCACTGATTTGTACATGTAATTACGGCATCCAATTTGTTTTCACACAAGTCGCATTCCTTCCAAAATAAGACAGTATTTCCTCATCGGAACACAGCACTTCCTGCATGTCTGGCCTATCACTCTTGTCTCCGTGGCTACCCTGTTGCCAGGAGATGGTTCCGAGAGGCTGGGTTTATCTGGTAGAGTTGTGACAGGTGACATAAGTTAAATTGTTAAATGCCATGCTGTCCTGGGTTGGACAATAAGATGTCTGCTAGAAGATGGAAAATATTCACACACTTAAAACATGTTATTGTACACCTTCTTTGACCTGTCAATAAGCCTTCAGCAGTACCGAAGGTTAGCTCCGCCGGTTTCGCACGGCCTGATTCAAATTAATCATTAAACATTTTAACGAGCTATTCATTTGAATCAGATGTGTTTGAGCAGGGCAGCCGCCCTCTGGGACTAGGATTGGGGAACCCTTGCTTAGAGTGACAGGACAATGTTGAACCATGTCTCATGGCCTTGGATCAATATACTTTCAAATAAATCTAGAGACTATTGAGTCCATGCTGTTTAACATCAGTCTATTCTTTCCTCTTTGTGACCTTTGACCTTCTCATTATCCCACCCACACAATCCTAGTTTGTTGTCCTTGTTTGTGGCAAAAAATAAATAAGACACATCTGTGCTTTGTATGAGCTCTGCTCATGA
>JAODUE010002003.1:0-12063 GCA_027564755.1 Amblyopsis hoosieri
ACCATTGTGACACAACTTGGATTATACATGGATATTTGGCAGTTTCTTCAGGTGCTTCTGTCTTCTGACTGTCCATAAATATACTGTTTTACTGAGCCAATCGCACCTGCTGAAAGACGTGCCATTGCAGCTAGCTAAACGAGTGAGTTGCACCACTTAAGAATGTTGCACAATAGCCTAGAGTTGAAAGGGGGAGGGGGTATGGGGGGACATTAGAACACGCCCATTCAGTCCTGAGCCCTTTGTATGTAGCGTTTTTTGTCATAATATTAACACACATTTTTTTATTATTTATTTGGTGGATGTATATTAAATATATCCCTCTGCAATATATTGGTAATATTTCTGCACCTTGTAACCTCTTTCCTATCTCTTTAATGTAAATACTAACAGAAAATAACACAGTTGAGTTTTGTTTATTTATTTGACTGTGATTTCACATTTCTTGTTTGTATGAAGGATACGTGAAAATATATTTGTACCTTTTTTATTTCTAAAATATTAGTTTTATAAGAGGAGATTTCATAGATTTTTTTTCTGGAGGAACTACCTTGTTGGTTGTTCTTTCTGGACCTTATACAACTGCAACTATTGGCACTTTCTGGAGTTGTAGTGGTATTCAAAACAGTTCTTTGACTTATGATCTCCAAAGAGGAGTGGTTCAGAGTTGCAGATTTGACAGGATTGCAGTACAAAGCTAGATAATATACTCTACAAAACACTGGCCTCAACTGAAGATGACTGACGGACACACACTGTAATGCTTCTTTATTCCATGTAGACCGTGGTTCCAACAACAGTGGCTACTATGACCTGCAGGCAGTTCTGACACACCAAGGCCGCTCTAGCTCCTCTGGTCATTACGTGGGATGGGTCAAAAGGAAAGAAGGTAAAACGTTCTCTTAATATATGCCAATGAAGTACTGCGATAACGCCTGCTGTGCATATTGTGTGGGACCTAATAGCTTCTCTTTGATGGCTGACTTTCTCTCAGATGAGTGGGTGAAATTTGACGATGACAAGGTGAGCGTTGTAACACCGGAGGACATCCTGCGACTGTCTGGTGGTGGAGACTGGCATATAGCGTACGTTCTGCTCTATGGTGCCCGGCGACTGGAAATTCTTGAAGAGGAACACTAACAGCAAAGACCTCTTAGACAACATCCAGTACATACAAAATAAAATGCCATTTCAGAGCACTGTCTGCATAGATGTGCAATAAATCCGGGTGTCTTTAAAATGTAATGACCGTAATCTTTTGTTTTGTAACTGATGCAGATGCTTTGTAAACCATAATCTCTGCAAAATGGAGTTATGTATTCTACCTGAGTAAAGTTTTAAAATTGAGATAATCAAGTGGGTTATTTGGACTGAATAATTGAAAGCACTCTAGTTTCATTAAATGTTTTATACACATTGTATATTTTATAAAGCCTTTTCTAAGGTGCTCATGTCACATGCAAACTATTCATTCCTCTGTAGTTCTTGAACTAATCAATTTGTACAGAACATTTTTGCCAATTGATCCTGAATTCAGTTGTCAGGGAGATGCATACATTAGTGGTTCATTAGCCATTTTGAACTTAATGTTAAATTCCAGGTTAATATCAGGCTTATGCCATGGTTGTTTGCTTTTGAAATTATAATTATATGGTAAACCACTGAGTTTAGTGGCTTGAGGTTTATGGTTGAGAAGCCTTGCAAATTTCAGTTCTGCATCTAGTGTCATGATTACGTTTCTCGTTATCTGTCACCCCGACACAATGTAAGACCTTGCACTCACTGTAATAAGTTATTTAACTGATATCGATTCAACGATGGTTAAAATAAAATGTTATACAAAGTGTGTACATTCCTTTTAACTAAAGCATGAGACAAGTGTTAGAAAAAGATCTTTATTGATCATTCTATAAGGAAGAAAAATCATTAAACGCTTCAAAATAGAACAATATAGTAAAGAACCAAAACAATACATGTAAAGTAAAAAAAAAACATTCAGGCCTCATTGAGGCTGTCTGCAATATGGGAGAACCCTGCTGCGTTGAGGGCTGACACCAGGTTCTCCACTGTGGCCTGTGGACCCTCCCTGTCCTGCCAGGACACAAGCAGCAGCTTAGCCTGCATGTCCACATCTTCACTATCTGTTTCTATCTCCCGCAACTCTGCCGCCTTCATCTCCAGCTGCCCTGCCAGTGTCTTCCACTGGGTGCCCAGTTTGGCAGCTATGTCATCCATCTGTTGGTTTGTCACCAGCTTGCTCTGCATGCTTGGACCTGGGCAGAAGCATTTAAAGATTGTGTGTAAAGCAGACAAATGTGTTTTGAGTTTGTCACACCACAGATAAAGGTCATATTAACCAGCCAAATTTGACTTAATACAAAAGTCGCCAAGTATATCAAATGACGTTTCAAAAGAGTGAAAATATAACCAGCATTATCTGTTCTCAAGTGCTGGGAGTGTGTCAGCAGAAGGCGCTGTAACCACACCCATTGCGTGCTTTACGGTTAACTCCATAACGCAGTGTTGTGCCAAAAAGGTATTCTCAGCCGAACATTGATTGGAAAATGTAGACGTGCATTTTGTGAGTTGTGTTTTCACTTTAAATAGATGTATACTGGTAAAAAGGATTACATTGGGTATATTAGGGCTGTGTCTGTGCTCTCGTGGGCAGAAGTTTCCAACAGACCACTTTTTAGAAGTTCACTTTTGGCATGACACCTGCAGATGGCGTGAAACGCTGTTCTTGTCAAGTAAATCTAGCCTACAGCTTGTTGGATTTGATATTTTCTTTTGGATATGTGGTTTACATTTTCTTTTGGAAAGAGGATTGGACTACATGAAGACAGTTGGATTATTTTGATGCTGATTTGAGCACGAGAATGACGACTGGATTTGGCAGCCGGGTGTTGGCAGAAGGCTAGGCTATTAAACCAGTAGCTTTCAAATAATGCACATTGACTCAATCATTGTGTGCTTATTTCTGCAATGAAGGCATAGCTATCACACTGTGTGCTGTTAAAGGATAGTGAGTGATTTAGCTATGGAATTGTACGCGGTTGAAGGAGAGTACATTTAGTAGGCTAATAACTTGCATTGGAGCAGGATAGACACTGAACTGATTCAAACACTCTACGCTTTTATATCCTCGTGGTGTTACGGAGAGGGGAATGCAAACTGGGGAACCCTCGTATAGTCCCCCGTTTCTGGCCCTCCCAAAAAATCCTGAACAGGAAATGATGAGATACAGTTTAACAGTCGAAATCTTCAATACAATACTAAATAGTTAACAGCGTTTTCACATGTTTAAATGAATGGATTTCTAACAAGTATTTCCAAGTACATCTGTATTTGCTTTACATGATCTTTAACAAACATGTAAAAGTGTATATATTAACAGTCCCTGTATTAAAAACCAATGCATGTTTATTAAATTATCATAATCAAGACCATTGTTGTTTCAGCATGTGTGCTGCTGTGTTGACAAGAAAGCAAATCACTGCAGGCAACATTTCTCAGCATCATCCTGGAGCCATTAAGTTTGTCAACGCACAGTTGTTTTTCGGACAGCTGGCTGATTAGGAGCAGTGTCTGGAGGGGGCTTTAAAAATGTGACCAGTACGACTTACTGTCGTTGCTTTCTTTGAGAAGATTATCTCCATTGTCGTCATCGTCCTCCTCTCCTGTTTTGATCTCCTCAGAAGGGATATCTTTCTACACGTGTGAAAAGAAAGCATAATCAGATGGAGGAGCAACAGGCACATTTCTGTCTACACACACAGAGCAATCACATAGATCCACATGCGTCCATATCTCACCGGCAGCTCTTTGGCCAGTTTGCTAACCATGCTGTCCAAGTAGTCCGCCAGACTCTTGAACTTCTGGTTGGTCGGCTGAAAGAAATGGGGACTTCTCCTAGACAGCAGTCTAAGTGCTCGCCAGCCATAGTTAGAGTTCCTCACAACCCTGTTTAAGTTCACAGATAGACACGCTCACTGTAGGTAAGCATGGTCTTAAGTCCGCTGGACCTCAAATGTTCCAACATGAAGATTTACGTGTTTTAGTAGTCATACTTGTATTCATCCTCCACCATGTTAGCAGGGTCGGCTTGCTCAATGGCCTCAGCAAAGAACTCATCCAGCGATGGCATGAACTCCCTGCATGGAAGATAAGATAAGGATATAACATGGGACAAGTAGAACATTTGTTGCCACTGTAAATCTCAAGTGTTGCTGAACCACTAACCTGTTGTCTGACTTGCAGGCCTCCATGTTGTCATGGTTCAGGTTCCACAGCCTGGTGAGCTCGTCACTAAAAGCAGATCGCTTGTGTAAATAGGCACACAAATTAATGTAGTGTGACATTACTGTGTTACCTACTTTCCCATAAAGAGCTTGCGGTCCGGGCCTTTTCCAAGGAAGTCTTCTGGAGCCTGTCGTTTTCTGGTGGGTCTCTTGGGTTTGTCATCCACTGCCCTATGAGAAATCAATGAGAGAAAAAGAAAGGGTCAAATATAATTTTGCACACAGGCAGACACCATGGGGATTCATTTCACTTTGACTTACCTCTCTTTGACAAAGCTTGGGCATCCCTCATTCTTCCACGTGTTCCAGTTCTCTTCAGTGCTCAGGATATGCTAAGACAGGAAGTGTGACAGCGACACCATTACAATTAAATGAATCAATGGCAATTAAAGTAAAGGGCGGCACGTGGCGCGGTGGTAGAGCGTGGCGATAGGTGATCAAGAACTCGCTGGTCCGAACCCCGCTAACTCCCCACCAAGTGTCGAGGTGTCCTTGAGCAAGACACCTAACCTTAACTGCTTCAGGTGGTCAGGTGTCTCCTTGCATGGCTGACATCGCGTGTGTATGAATGTGTGTGTGTAAATGGGTGAATGTGAGGCAAATAATGGAAAGCGCTTTTTATAAGAGCTATACATGCAGTCCATTTACCATACCAAAGTAACTCAAAGACAACTCCCTTAACCAGCACCCTGCCACGCAACGTTGACACAACTCACCTCAATCATGGTGGCAAACTTGTCTCCTTCAGGTGGAATCTCTCTCAGCAGCTAGAAAAATGTGCCATTATACGTTAACTTTAACGTGAAACCTTCTGTCTATGCAACCATCTCAATAGTACCATCCACCCCTATGTTATGAATTATAAATATAAAGAAGCGTGTTGTGCAAGAGAGCACACAAATCTAGCCAATACATGGACGACACCAGTACAACAGCAACAGGGAGAGCCAGACTTACCTGGTAGACCAGTTTTGTTGTTTCTTCAATCCAAGTACTTTGGTCATCATTCAAAACGCAGCTGGAACTGTACGAAAGGGATTAGTAAATACCAACAGACCACGTAGCACACGTCTGTATCCCCTGTATCACCCTGAGAATGTGTAGGCTGCATGTTCCACCTTTTAAACTTAACCTGACCCTTCAGGTACTGGAACAGGATGAGGTACTGCAGGAGAATGTGTCGCCTGAAGTTACTGTCACTTAGCTGCAGGTCCATCAGCTAGACGAGAGAACAGAAGACAGATAAAACGTGGGTTTAGTAAACTGTTTACCAAGTTGTAAAGCTCAATTGGTTCATACAACCACATTTATTGGAATAAACATGACAGAAGCATCTGCTCTTCACCTTCTCACTGGTAAGGAACTTGGCAAAGTAAACATGTTCTCCTCCAGATGTTCTCAGCTCCTCCAGTTTCCTCTTGGAGGCCTGCATATCATCCAGCTTGTAGCTCTTGAAAACTGCAAGGGTCTCGTCTGAGTACTGGAAGGGATAACATACATATGGCTCAGCATATATTCTGCCATTCATTTCACCTGTAGGCAGAGAACATTGCTAACTTCAAGCTCAAATCAAAACAATATACAATATCTGCGGCCCCGCTCCACACATCGAAACACATTAGGACGGGAAAACATACATAAAATACCATAATTCAAAGTGTATCAAAATAAACGACTGTATTTTACAAAACAGTACGTTTGCAATAGAGCATGAAATCACTTCACAAACGTTATCAGGCAGCCTATTAAACTCACTCAGTAAGTTAAAGGTATAGTCAGTCATTCTAGAAAAAGCTTGTTGATATTTACAGTAAGCTTGAGCAAAACATAAACACCTCTCCCTTCAATGCCATAGGATGCGCCCAACTGATGTATGGGGTATACATCAGAAACACATTGTGACCACACTGAATTATTATATCACCATGCACATGGAATGGGTAGATAGCAAACCATGAGTAAACATTTACTGAATTTGAATTGTATTGAAGTGATTTATAAAAAAAGGGAGCTCAGCCAATCAGCCAAGCTGAAAATGAAGTGGGGATGGCCTTCCAAGCCAGAATCAGATTATTGTATTGTTATGTTGTCCTTTATGTCCCACTGACTATACCTTGTGTACAACGTTTGAAAGCACACATCTTTTCTTTGCTCAACAAATCTGACATACAGAATGCAACCACTTAAAAGTGAGGGAAGCTATACAGACTGATAAATTCAGCAAATATATTCTCTGTCTGCCAATTATTCGTTCTGTGTGCGCTGAAAAGAAAACCCGTCTTTCCACATCCCTCTGATTATTGCTATAAAGACAATTTCCTCTGAGATTATAGTCTAGAAACCGTGATGACAGTCACCCTGGATGGTGCACTACAGGGATGGTTTATTCCTTAGGGCGATTGGGCAAAGCACTGCCAATGGGAGAAGGAGAGAGGAGGGAATTTCAAACTTTACCAGTGTATGCTACGGTAGCTGACTGTCCTGCCTCTTAATATCTTAGTCCAATCAGCGTCCAATGTTCCGTGGAGTACGTATAGCCTCCAGACCCTTTTTGGGCGATTTCAATATGGCTGAAAATCCTCCTGACCATGAATGGGTCGTTGGAAGCCTGCTAACGGACCCATTCATTTGTATTAGGTGTGTTGAAGCAGGGAGACATCTAAAACATGCAGGACACCGGCCCTCCAGGACCAGGATTGCCCATCCCTGCCGTAGAGACTAGGTAGCCTACTACCGTACTGTAAGAGATTGGGCGAGAGCATTTTGCTGCACCTTGAATGGGTCACCAAAACAATTGCCCTCCCTAATTTCCTAAGAGGAGCAGTCGACACTGGTGGACCAATTATGGGTGGCTAAACACAATGACGTTGATGCTATGCATGAAGTCAAGCGTTCAAAATTGTGATAGAGCTAGATGAAGCAATACAAACAGTTGTAGCAACGCTGATTGATTATGTGCTATCCAATAGTTTCAAAATGAACCCGAGTGGTCTAGGCGACTGCAAACATTCCCCAATAGAGCGGGTCTAGACCCTGTTCACAAAGTGAATTTTGTGTCTGGTTACACCATGGGTTACACGAGGTAACCAATCAGAAGCTGCACCAAGTAAACGTTTCACAGGAAGTATTTTACAGTATTTTTAAACTACAAAAAACTAAATTAGTTTGATACAAAATATATAGCCATTTTAAACAACCCTCAAATCAAATAAAAATGACAAAAACTATATTGTATTTCAAATACATGCATCATAAATACTGCCCATTCCTGACTACGGCTTTGTTGATGGGAGAGGTGTTCGCCAATTTATTTATGGTCCCATGTGATTATTTTTTCAACACGCACAGGTAGTGAAATGCGAGGAGATATTTGGTGAATTTGACAAAAAGTGTATTAGCTTACAATTATCTTGCAATAGAGGACTATACCTTTAATTATGAATAAAATGTTTAAAAGGGATACATTTCATTAAATTGTAAAGCAGAATGGATTACCTTGAGAAATGTAATCCAGGCGAATTTATCGTAGCACTGTAGAGGGTTTCTAAAGTAGTCTTGCAATGTCCAGAACTTTCTGTACAGGTTGTAGTCAATAGGAATAGAACTGAAAGAGTAAAGTCAAAGCTTTATTTTATTTTCCTCCAAATAGAGACAAGATATTTAAGACCAAACTTAAGTTATGTACCATGGAGCAGGAGCATCCTCTTCACCCATTTCTCCTTCCTCTACCTCCATGCCATCTTCACGCTCTTCTGTGTGCTAGGAAGGAAGCAGCATGAAATACAGATACACCAAGCCTGAAAATGCAATCATATCAAATCAGGAATTCATGAATTCATGATAACACATCCCTGTCACTTACTTTCTGTCCAAGAGTACTCTCTTGTTCATTCTTGTTGAATACAGTGATGTTGTCCAGGTTGAACTGGCTCTGCAGATTGAGGCCTGGAGATTCAACAGAAAGGTGGTCAGAGAAAATGCTTCTATCCAACATGTAGGCAGTAAGCCAAGAACATAATTAAAGGGGAACCTCACCCTAACATGCGTTGTCATGGTACACTCCGTCCGCTCATACATCACCAAATTAAAATGTTAACATTAATGTTAATGGCGGTCCCACTCTCAGCCCCTCCAATCCCCTCACTCAGCTCATTGACGCATTTTTCAAAATTGTCTAGTGGGTGGTCAGGCTCAGAGCTGGGGTGCAGTTACACTTTAAGATATAGTCAACAGTTCAAATAAACTGCTAGATTTTTCTTTTTGGAAACTTTATTGAAACTAAATACAGAAAATTATGTCAGTGTTGCTGACTGATAAAAACAAACTGGATTTTTTCCCATTGCAAACATGAGTATGATGGAGACCAGACACACATAAGGAAAAGCTAGACTTACTTTGATTCAGACTAAAGTGAGAGAGCCACCTCTCACCACATACAAACTACACTCAAACAACTGCATAATACACAAACATAGTCTGTTTACTATGTTACTAAGTTACTTGAAACATCTTGACACTATTCATTTTCAAATGCGTAATTCTCACCTGATTTCTCAGAGAGGGGGAACAGACGAGCCAGGAAAAGCTGAATTCTCCCACAGAACACCGTATTCTGGGACTTTGATAGCCTCCTCAGGAGGTCTACAGACAGAAAATATGTTTTACCCTGCCAAGTCTTGTCCAAACAAGGTATAGCAAGGTATAGCAATATACAATCCTTACCATTACACATCCTCAACAAGTAGTTCTTCCCAGCAGTGTAAAATGAGTTCTGGAGATAACAGAACATATATATTAGAGAAGGCAAAAAAGGCGGTAAATAATATTAACTTGAGAGCATTTATTGGAGTTGTACCGATTTCCAGGTGGAGACATTTTCTTCAACAAAGGAGAATATTTTATCACATTGGTCGAGAGGGAGACAGTCCAGTACATCTCCCAGTAATACCAGAGGTGTTGCAGCAGAGCATATTCCTATACATAAGTGGATGAAAGTCATAAAACAGCTGCCATAGCATTATCTACCAAAAAACATAAGGCCATTCAATAAAAAATAAAAAAACCGTAAGCACAGCTCAAAGACGCCAATAAACTAAATCAAAATCTACAAATTCATATGGCTCCATAAATACTTAATGGAGCTATATAGTGTGTGCGCAAATACTGGGGGACACATTCAGAAACTTACCCTCTGTAACTGCATCAATACAAAGGTAGATAAGAGCCAGGTAGTCGTCACAACTTGCCTTCTGTTCAACCTGCAAGAGGTTAAGATAAAAACATATCTATTAACGCTACCCTACTGTGTTTTATGTTAAGAATTTAAAATCGTAATCAATAAACAGTCTCTCACAAGCTGATCACCAAGGACTCCTCTCAACGCTTGATCGAGTGTGGCTTTTTTTTGTGTCTCACTGTGGGGAAAAGTGAGTAATGTGATCTGAACCGGACATAACTTGAACTTTTTGTGATTTGAATCTATGAATAAAAACAAGCATTACTTACTTCCCGGGAATTTGGTTGAATGCATTTATTAATGGTTTGCTGCACTTTGCTACTAGAGCACCGTTGGCTGCACCCTGGGCGATAATGACGGCGAGAACAAATGAGAAATGTACCGTACAGTATCATCGCATACATAATACAGTTAATGCTGAATTAAACCTGTAACGACATTCAGAAGCTAGCACTAGCATTGCTAACTCAATTGAAGAGGGGGTGGTGTTAAGAATTTGCATGCATCGTACACCTGCCCATCAAACATTAAATGAACATCGTATAAATACTTTATTATTACTATTATTACTAAGTCGAAAACGGTCAATCTTCTTACCGTAAATTTGTCTCTAGCTTCGAGAAAATTAAATAAGGACGGCGACATCTTTACACATAATATGACCCTGATACTGCTTCCGGATCCGGTGAGGCACGTGTTACTTTCTGCCAATCAAAATCAAAACAAAATGCGGTACCGTAGGTGGGCTACGCTACATAACAACATATATTATATATTCTCTGTAAGAAAAAAGCCAATATATCAATTTAACGAAAACAATCATAGTTATTACTCTGGTATGACTACCAGACACACTTACAACAATAACACTGGGTGGCACTCAGAACATTGTCCAACTGGCAGGTGGGAGCTGCCATTTAATGTATGGACGGTAGTCTGTTTGTAAGCACTGTAAAACGTTGCTATAAAAGGTGTGATATTATTAATAAATTATGTTATAATAAATATTTTTGACATTGTGCCTTTCCCTTCAGAGCTATTCACAGGGAGCCAAGGAGCTACTACTCGAGTAGAGGCCTTTCAAGGCTGGAAGTTCACAGAAGTTCAAATGGAGGACGGTGAAGAGTGTTATTCTCACAGAAACCCCATAAAAAGATTGAAATGGTAAATGTGGCAAAAAAAAAAACGAAGAAGAGCCTCTTCACCCAAGCCCAAAGAAAGCAGACAAGAGAAAAAAAGTGAGTCTTCTGCTTTGTGTGGAGCCTTATTTACTCAAATGCCCCCCAAATATGTGTGGGTAAAATGCATTAATGTGAGAAGTGGGCAGGTGTTGTGCCCTCGATTGGGTCCCCCCGCCAAGGCATAGCTTTAGGCTGTAGCATAACGCAAACATAAATAAAGAAATGCTTCAGTATTTTACTGCTAACATACTGTATATTTATAATTGTATATAATTTAAGTTAGCTGGCTAGGCATGTCTTCATCATTAGCATAATATTTGCATTGAGTCTACTACACAAGTTATCTTATATAAAATACTAACCTCGTAATTTGAATGGTTAAAATACTAATGGTCTAGTAGCTGGCTATAGCTACAATAATTATATAGACAATGTGTACACTAAGAACTGCATATATTTATTCTCGTAGCATGTTTTCTTTAAGGGGACCCAATCCACGGCGGGGACCCAATCGAGGGCACAACACCGGGCGCACCTCTCAGATATACATTTAATATGTCAGAACTCTCAGTGGGTGGGCAAGTGGTTAGGCCTGCCTATTGAGCGATTGTCTGTCTGTCTGTATGAATGTAACTGTTGTTTCAGTTTGTTTTGTATGCATGAATGTAACTGTTGTTTCACTTTGTTTTGTAATTGTGTGTGTGTCTAGGACCCTCTTGAAAACTAGATGATTAATCGAGAGTTTTTTCCCTAATAAACAATATACATATAACTGTGAGTTGCAGTCAGACAATGCCATTTGAATAGCTCCTGCGTCATGATGTCATGCCTAAAACCTGAAAGGTTGTAGACTTCATATATCGATATATGACCGACCGCTAATCTAGCGCTTAAGAGGTGGGGAGCCAAGGAATTGTTGAGCATGTACAGTAGCAATGAGCATTAAAAGAAAATGTACCTCAACCCGGGTATATATTTGTCACTTTTTGAATGATTTGGTAAAATGGATCAGTTGCCATTTAGAAAAATGTGTACAGAAAAAAGGCAGATAATTGCAAGCAGGAATATTCTGTGTAGAGTCACTCATGATAATATTGTGACCCTTCAAGACAAGGGTTACTTTCATGGAGTCTACATAGACTGCATTATGAAATGAACCACATACAGGGATAATGTAATACCCTTTCAAGCTCTTAAGAGCTTTACCAGTACATCCAACACACAGACATCAAGCCAAACCATTCTTGTGTATTGAGACTTATTTGAGACTCCATCCATCCATCCATCTTCATCCGCTTATCCAGAGTCGGGTCGCGGGGGCAGCAGCTCCAGCAGGGGACCCCAA
>JAODUE010002004.1:0-12063 GCA_027564755.1 Amblyopsis hoosieri
TGGACAGTGTGATTTCACAGAAGTGTGATTGACTTGGAGTTACATTGTGTTGTTTAAGTGTTCCCTTAATTTTTTTGTGCAGTGTATACTGGTGTGTGTTGTTGGCCATTGATCGTGTAGTCATGTTGACCATTGCAGTTTGCCACCGTTCACATGACCATGTGAATGGTGTGAAGACAGTTGTACTGTAGCCATAAATTATGTAAATCTCCACTATACTGTGTGGTGGTGTACCTTCTAGTGTGCCTGCCTTTTGCGCGGGGAAGAAGGGTTCAAGTCCCGGTTGGGACAGATTTCACTCATATTTGGTTTTTCCCATTATTACATTTTTAGTATTAACAAAAATGAATTACGTGAAATAACTAAAGCATAGTTGTACAGGCTTAAAAGTTAAGACATTTTTCCTCACACTTTAGCCCCACCACCTAAAAAATATCTCCTGCTCCATTGAGTGAATTAGATGGTATGGCAGTCGCGGCGATAACGTTAGCAACAGCTGTGTCACACTGAAAAGTCCACTAAGCGACCTGTTTGACCAAAACAACTGTTTTGCTCAACATATACAATTCTATATGATCTAAATAATGTTTTAAACCAAATAAACTGTCAAATGGAGATTCATATTGTCATAGGTAGAAGGAACTACTTTATTATACTGCATGAGTAGGAAAGAGTACCGGATATAACAGGATATAACAGATTTAATCTAAGAACCAAGAGCCGTTTATTTGTCCCGTTAAGAATTTAGATTCTTAACTTAATTACATGAACACCTACACACATACTATAGTTACAAGGGATGAAGGTGTAGTTCCTAAGATGGCCAGATCAGGGGAAAATGTTGCTACTCTGCAAAAT
Source organism: Amblyopsis hoosieri (assembly GCA_027564755.1). NCBI lineage: Eukaryota > Metazoa > Chordata > Actinopteri > Percopsiformes > Amblyopsidae > Amblyopsis > Amblyopsis hoosieri. The sequence goes on from JAODUE010002004.1 coordinate 859, forward strand.
GACCAAGTGCTCCACACTGCCGATGCTCCCCAGACAAGGACAAGCCCCAACACCCTGAGGAGGACTCCCTTGCTGTTGGTGTAGTGGGAGGAGGGGGAGCAGCTCCGGGTGGGGCAGGCGGGACCCCTGGCTTTGGCCCCCTGCGGCCCAACCCCCACTCAGCATTCCTGGGTCCTCTGCTGTGGGATCGGACCTTGCCGTGTGACGGGGGTCTCTTCCAGCTGCAGTACATGGACCTGGAGGAGTTCCTGACAGAGAACGGCATGGGCATGCACACCACAGGCCCCAGCTCCACCAGCGCACAGATCCCTCAGGTCAGCTATTCCCAGCCCCACCCCACCCCCCTACACACACTGCAAAAACTATATCTATATCTTAGTGTAATAATCTTGTTTTCAGATGTAAAATATAGTTGAACTTGTTTCTAATATAAATGGCTTATCTAGAGACTTAATTTAAGTGAATGTGCACTTAGAAATCTTCGTTGAATCAAATCAAGTGAATTTCACTTAATGCACTGGCAGCCACATTTACTTGTTACTTGTTATTTAATTGTTACTTGTATAAGCAAGCTCATAACAAATATATTTGCACTTATATTTGATAGGGCATTTTTTGCAGTGCACACACACACACGCACTAGTTATAGTGTTTAATGTGCGGGTCGAGTCAGGAACAATAGCGTTTGCAAGGAGCATTCCATTAATCTGGAAGTCAGCCATTTTGGAGGCAAATATACTTTATTTATAGTGTTTCTCACAAACATGAGTCAGAAAGTGCTTTACATTATGCAATGCAGCATAGATAACAGTACACAGTATAAAATGCCGTATAAACATCCAGTATAATTACACCCGGATAATAACATAAACATGCATACTAAAAGGTGTTGAAACAACTGTGTGTTAAACTGCTGTTTGAAGGACAACCAGGGCGTCTGAGTGGCTTGTTTTGATGACAGATTTAGTTAGCCAACACAGAGAGTCGTGTAATAGATGTATAATATACTATATATACTTTTCAAACTCCTGCCCTCTGGAAGACAATAGATGAGCATATCAAGTCAGACAAACAGGCTCAAAAACAATTTCTACCCCTGGGCCATTAGAATTTTAAACAAACACGAATAACAACGCTGGTTGATATTTCTACACATTGTTTTTAATGTAATACCATGCCCTTATCTGATTTATGTTTTATGTCTTATATCCTAATTATAAATGACAGCACTGTATGGGAGTAGCTCTCTTAATTTCATTGTATGTTGTACAATGACAAAGGCTTTCAATTCTATATAATTCAGTAGCCTAATGCACATTATTGACAACCATCTTGTGGTGGTGTGCATGTTGGAGAGAGGGGAAGAGGTGGAAGGTGGACTTGTAGCCTAATCACAGATTATCTTATTGTGTGCCATGGTTCTGTAGATATTAAGTCGGAACGCTGCTTTGTCAATTTCTAATTCAACCCACCCGCTCCTTGATATTTTGTGTTTACCCATATGTGCCCGACCCACACATTACTACTACAATATCTGCTGTACAGCTCCTATAAGCAGCATTATAATTATAGATATTTATCTTGATGTGTTTCTTTGCTCCTAGACTATTGTTGCTAAAGATAGTTCAACATAACTGAAGCTAGGTTATAATTGCTGTGATGTATGCTGCAGGCTGCCTGTACTTTGCTGCAATTGTATTTACTGTATAAGATATGGTTGTTGCCAGTGTTGTTGCAGTAAACAAATGTTAACTTCCCATCCTCTAGAGCTCCCAGTCGGCGGTCCCCAACCAAAGCTCCCAGTGCCCCCCATCCTCTCCCCCACCCTGCTCCTCCTCCTCGTCCATATCCTCCTCCTCGTCTTCAGCCTCGCTGCTGGGACTGGAAACAGTGCAGCCACAGCCACCGCCGCAAGGCATTATGGGAGGGCCGGCGTGTGTACATGGTGAGTAGCTGTGCTTCATCTGTCATTATGGGAGGGTTATGAGGGTTATTAAGGTGTGTGTTGTGAGAGTCTGTCAGCTTATTCCAGTCTTGAGCTTACTGCTAAATCAGTAACTGTAACAGTAAAAGAAAGTGCTTGAAATATTTAAAAGCCAACCTTTCTGGAATCATTTAATTGATTAAAAAAGTGTGCATTGCAGTGGTATGCCATATTCAACTTTACAGCCTTCAGAAAGATACGGACTCAACACGTGACTTCAACATCAACATATTTCATAATTAGACATTGGCAGTGCATAGAATAAATATTTCATGGTTTATTAGGAATAAACAGAATGTTTAATTCAAGTAAGTAAATAAATACTAATTGAGCTGTACTGGTGTTGTACTGCTGTAATCTGAATCATGAGAATAAATACTTTATTGACAGGGCATCATAAGTAATGCGGGACTCATATTTTGCAGTGATGACTTCCCTAAAAGTCATCTGTATGCATTCCATGTGTGTACCTCGCAGTGTTAATTTTGGCAGCAATTTTAGATTTAGCCTTAGTTTTAGTCTTTAGACAAAAATGCTTATTAGTTTTAGTCACATTTTTGTAATTTTCATTCTAAACAGTTTTAGTCTATTTTAGTCAATGAAAATAGAAAAGTGTTTTCGTCAACGAAAAGTCATTACATTTTAGTCAACTCTTAGTCAAAATGTTTTCTCTCTTTAAACAAATTAAAAAGTCTAATACCGGTATGGCCTTTTGCATGCAGATGGTATGGTAGCATAGTCGATAGTCAAGCTATAACCCTTTATTCAGCCTGGTAGGACAATTTGACAAGTTATTTTGTCCTTTCAAATTAATTAATTAGAACCTGGAAGGCAACTAAGGTAAGGAATCCAAATTAGCGCTGTAGGCTATTTGTTTAATTTTTAAGACAAGCCTGCATATGGACTCGATCTGGTTTTCTGTCAATCTGTCCTACCGTGTCAGATTTTCCTACTGTAGAGCAAAAATTATAGTTATCTGTCGATCTGTCACTGCAATAATGTGAACGCGATCGTGATAAGACCGTCTCGCCTGCCAAATTTTACATTGTGCTGCCCACTTATGTGTGCAGTTACAGTTGATCATACGGTCTCGCCAGCCGGCAGCCTGCACACTTATGTGTGCAATTACGGTAAATCATACAGTTTTTTAATTTAAGTATGAAACTACGGTAAATTATATATGTAGGAAAATATTTTGTAAATGAAATTAACACTGGTTTCTCGATGTACTTATTTTTCCTGTTTAAGAAAGCCATTTGATGTGATTAAGGGCAATATAAATAGACTTCACTTGACATGGGGACTCTCCAGGTGCCTGAAACACAATTGAATCCAATGAAGGCTGACATTTTTTTTTTATAGAAAGAGTAAAGTTCATTAAAAGTGGAATATTTAATCCAGAATATGTTGTGTGTGAGGTTAGTTATGCTAAAGTCTAAAGTTAAATATTGCCAACATTATTTTAATTTGACAAGCACACATTACAAGATAATTTAGTAGACTCTATAGCGTGAAAGCATCCAATCACAAGGCAGGCCAATGACCAAACAGTTTCAGCGGGGGAACACCATCATGTTTTGTTCTGCCTAGGAATTGTTTCATCACGACTAATTTCACAATTGAATTGGATTGCATTATGACATTGAGAGACGAAGACAAAGAGACAAACATTTTGTGAATATATTATGTTGGATCATAAATGACCAAGCTTTGGCAAAAGGTAGCACTATTGTTGCAGAGAAGAATTATTGTACAGTAGAACAGTGAAAAGATGATACTGGCAGCCATCTGTGTGTTTGTAGCGAGCAGAGACAGACTGCAGCTTGTGTGTGATTATTCATTTTCAAGTATTTTGTGAACTATGAATTTGTGTCTTAGCATGCTTGTGAGCTTGGCAAAGTGTGTGTTAATTTACATGCATACTGTTTGTGTATGCATGCAAATGACCGCTCGCAAAAGCCCGCCCACCTTAGTAATTGTTGGTAAATTAGTCAAATATTTGTTTCTTGTTATATACACCTTTATTTAACCAGGTAAAATACTCATTGTGATTAAAATCTCTTTTACAAGAGCGACCTGGCCAAGAGGGCAGCTTTTAAACGTCCACATACAACATTTATGCATATAAATTCTAATGAAAAATGTTAGTTAAAAGATGTCATGTTGTCCAAAGTTTGTTTGTATATTTCGATCCTTTGCCATCGCCCAAGAACATCTCATTGAAAGATTTGGATTGTATTTTATCATGTGACTAATATAGCATTATATATAATCAGCAACCTGGGAAAATGTGCTACTGCTCAAGATCCAGCCGGGGCTGTCATTGGCCATTTGAACTAACAGTATCACTGTGTAAACTAGTAGATGTGTAACGGTAACATCGGAACAGTGTTGAATTAGCTTGCTAAAGTTGGAGGGAAAATAAGCAATGGCCCAAATAACAAAATACTGCAGCAATCTATTTGAAAAAAAAACATTGACAAAATAAACAAATTTAAGACAGCCAGATCTAGAAATCCACCAGCGAGTTAGGGATAGTGGCTCTTGGGATGTGCCTAGCATAATGCAATATTCTACTTACCTTGTCTGTTGTTTAGCACTCTGACAAAGCCTGAACAACAAATAGAGTAAGTGACAAAACATTTGTCAGAGAAAATAAAGAGGGAAGAGGAAAAGGCAAATTGCTGTCAAACTTTCAGTGCTCGGAAAATCTAATACAGCTGTTAAGTTGGATGACATTGTATTGCAAAGCATAATGCAAAGGTTAGACTATGTAAAAAATAATGGTGCTTTTGTACTTGCAACTGAAATCCTTGGGATTTTTAAAGGGTTGGTGGATTTTGCTGCAACATTGGACAGCGTTCTGAAGCATCACCTGGACACAGCTACTGTTTTTTAGGGCACATCAAATGTAATTCAAAATATACTGCTGGCCTGCATGTGAAGGATTTGATTAGGGCTCCACACAGTATGACACAATATATGATAGTCTCTTATTTTTGTGTTTGTCTCCATTTTACACTAACAAAGCAGCATCTGTTTAGCAGGACATATTCTGATTCATTTAAACCCATCATATGTATTCTACTCTTTTCAGTGAGATAAACAATATTATGCCACTACATTTGCTTTCGTTTTCAGGCTGCAGTCACAAACGCCAATGAAAAACTGACCAGGCGATGGACCGTCGCCTTCTGGTGCGAAATGCATGTCTTGCCCTGCAGAATGTGGGCAGGCAGACTGTTACACACATGGAACTCTGCTTCCTTGTTTTGTAGTTCGTATGCGCGGTTGCTGGACACATAACCATCAGCGGTTTTGACAAGCGAGTGTGTTGTTTTGCGAGGGGATAATAAGTAGGGGGCAGTTTGCAGTTATCATTAGGAACATTGCAATACGGGCTGGTTAGACGTATGTCTATATTTAGACACCGGCGCAGCTTAACCAAACTCCATTTCATCCAGTCTCGCTAGAGAACTACAGCCCTGTGGAGTCAGCCACACACGTCCTTTCTGTTGGTTGAGGCTGCGAAATCAGCGGTCAAAGTTCAGCTGTGTTGAACCAAGTGGAGAGAGAAGCGAAGGTTTTATTTGCTCCTTCACTCGCATAGAATGAAAGTGAACGGGAGGTGAATATTGGCTGCTGTCAATTTCACGCATGTGTGACTGTACCCTCCAACAGAAAAAGATGACGCTCAAATGTTGTGATTTCCAAGTGTTGGCTCTGTAATTATTTTTTATTTATTTAACCAGGAGATCCCTTGAGATTAAAAAATCTATTTTTCAAGGGAGACCTGGCCAATATGGCACACTGTTACAAAATATATAACATTTAGAAAAAATAAAACATTTATAATTAAGCCAAATAAAATAAAGCACATTAAAACAGACATGGGACAACATGCAGCTTACGAATAGCATAGTAATCATACTGCAATAAACCTAAAATCTGTGGCGCATGCACAGCCTAGACACGGACTGTATAGCATGTGGCTCACGATCAGTGGGGCAGATGCATAGTCTGATGATCAATTAACCAAAAACAATTATATGTAGGCACGCTGCTGCACCAAACATGCTAACTAACAAAACGCATGAAAAAAGAACATTTTAGGGAGAACCACAGAGCCTCAGGCTTATTGTTCCACAAACGTTATGTTAGATTAAATTCCTCTCCTTAGTTTTATTGATTGTGTCTGTGTGTGGCAAGTTTCTTGAATATCCAATCCAAGAGTTATTAAAACAAACTTTTGGCTGTTGCACGATATCTGACTGTATTGGCACAACTGGCTATATTTACACTGATCGGTGCACATACGTGCACCCATTAAATAAAACAAATACGTCCTACCAACTGTATTAGGCTACAAATTTAAACGTAGTTGTTGAGTCAAACATTGCTTCCATAAACGGAGATAAGCTTGTGTAGACCTTGTTTACAACTGGCTTCAGTGCTGCCGGCAGCTTGAATCACATCAATGCACTGCAACGAGGGGCGGTGTTTGCACCTTTTCTCACAGTTGAAAAAACAAGCGCGCCTGGCACGCTCAGTTAATGGATCATCATTTAATACACTGTACAGCGTTCCGTAGCATTTCTAGCATTGAAAAAATACAATGCGGATTAAAGCTGTGCTATGCTATCGCAGTATATGAAACATTCACACCGTACGGGAAAATAAAAATGCATACCAAATGAAACGTTATATCGCCCAGTCATAAATGCAACAAGCAGCAAGTTAAAGTGCTAATTTTCTTCTCTGACTTGAATGGGCTTTCTGCAGGGGTTTTTTCCGGTCCGCTTTCCTGTACATAGTTGTGGCACATAGGCTACCAAGGGCATGTCAGGTGAGGGGGAATTATCACTCGAGAAGTAAACACTGTATGAACACAGATTTAATCAAGTGTTTCCAGACAATTTTGTAAAGCGGTGAATTCTATCCTACCACACAATGAGAGGCCTGCGGGTGTCTCCGCCTATTGGAGGATGCCAAATTCAGATTTTTTCTGGATATATTTAATTGTTTAATGCCACATGTTGACAATCGACTCAAAAAAAAGAACATCGACACAGTATACTTTCAAAGCGCCATCACCAAATTTGTTGACCAGGTTTAGACGGTGCATGATGCTGTGCCAGGCATTTGTCAGACGCATGCAAATGCTCTCTAAATGGCAGCTTGGCCAGGAAACCTATCAAAGGGTTGCCACTGAGGTGTGCAACATCATCCATACCCACACAAATGAGTGTTTCACATTCACAGAACATATTGAGTACCACATTGCTCCAAAAGGATCTCTTTAAAACACAGTGAGTGCTTCCCGAAGGCCGCTCTGAACAGCACTGTGCATGCCTATCCCATGATTATTAGGAATAAACTTTACAGAGAGCTCTCCATTTATGAAAGAAATTATTTGCTGTTTGCAAAGGTGCTGTAGATATCCTCAAATTCATCTAAGAGAACAATCTGCAGACCAAATTAAATTAATCTCAGAACAATCTGCAGACCACTGCTGAAGCTGCGGTGAAGAGCTGTGGTCTCAAGGTCTTAGGTGCCTCAAGGGTACCTCAACCCTCGAACACCGTGGTGGACACCACCAGTGGTCAGGGAAGCCGTCTGACTGAAGAAGGAGGCCTTTCGGGATATGTTGTCCCGGAAGGCAATCCAATCCCTGTCTGCCCAAAGCGTGAGCTGTGTACGGATTCTCGGCAGTACGTGGGACTCTTTCAGGTGGGGGTTGGTCTCTGCCAAGGCTGCGCTTTATCACCAATCCTGTTTTTTATATTCATAGACAGGATATCAAGGTGTAGTCGTGGTGGGGAGTGGTTGCGGTTTAGTGACCTGAGGATCTCATCGCTGCTTTTTGCAGATGATTTGGTCCTGATGGCATCATCGGTCTGTAACCTCCAGCACTCACTGGATTGTGAAGCGGCTGGGATGAGGATTAGCACCTCAAAATCTGATGCCATGGTTCTCAGCAGGAAAACCGATGGAGTGCCTACTCAGGTTAGGGAATGAGTCCTTACCCCAAGTGAAAAAGTTCAAGTACCTTGGGGTTCAAGTACCTGAGGGGACATTGGAGCGGGAGATTGGCTGGAGAATCGGAGCAGCGGGAGCGGTATTGCAATCGCTTTACCGCACCGTTGTGATGTAAAGAAAAAAGCTGAGCCAGAAGGCAAAGCTCTCCATCTACCGGGCAATTTTCGTTCCTACCCTCACCTATGGTCATGAAGGGTGGGTCATGACCGAAAGAACAAGATCATGGGTACAAGCGTGTGTGTGGTGTGTGGTGTGTGGCCAGCTGACCCTGTGAGAATCTGTTATGAATTATGTAGATTTCGATAACACACTTGTGTATCATCGCCTAGCATCATAGAATGTGTAAAAGGCGGCTGCGCAAAAATTAAAAACCTGGAAAAAATATATGCATTTTAATAACTGATCAATTTGACCCGGTGTGGCGATTATAGGTATACCGGAAAGTTAAAATAAAATGCCTTCAAAATTCAATACACAAATACCCCATAACAATAAAGTGAAAAAGTTTGTTTGAAATTCTTGCAAATTTTCTATAAAAAATATAAATCACATTTATATAAGTATTCACAGTCTTTGGTCAATACTTTGTTGAAGCACCTTTGGCAGCAATTACAGCCTCAAGTCTTTTTGAGTATAAATGCCCGTGTTTTTTATCCGGATTTATCTTACTATAACTATATTTAACAATATGGAGTGCAACACACCGTTTTAGGAAAAGACTATTGAAAATCCTCCACGGGTAAAATTTACCCCGTGGCGGTTCTAGTGCTGCCAGTGACAAACATTTAGGCTATCCCACAAATATTGATCAAACTATCCCACCTTTTCTTCACTCTCTCTCCCATCAGCTATTAAATATTGCCTCTTCAGACATCTGCCCCACGTCGCCCTACATCACGTGACGATGTCACAGCTATCCTTGCTCTCTAAATACCTGCAGCATACTGTAGACCTGTGTAACACATGTAGTGTTGTAGTACTCGAGACCAATTTTTTAAGGTCTCTGTCTCGTCTCGGACTCGACCGCATTTTTTTCTTGTGTCGAGATTTTACTTCGAGACCGGTCAAGACCACAACTGCGGGAATTATTGCCGGGCTGGGCGATGGCTGGGCGATTCTTGGAAGTAAATCCTCCCTTAAATTTCTAATGTTTTACTTAACGTTCTGCCACTGGGCAGGCCGGCTGGCTGCAACTGCAGCGCATCGCGCTGTCTCTGTGTTTGTGTCTCAAAGGATTTGACTTTGCCGCCAAGCAACGGACAGGCCGTTAAACGAAAACTCATAATAATCATATATTGTCATAATCCATGTCTTTTGACTATTCTGAGACAGTATTGAAGTGGATGTGGCAAACTGTCTAGTAGCAGTACCTCGGAGCATGAAATTTGACATTTCCTTTCGCCAGTAGGTGGCACTATAACTTTGAGTGACACTTGACACATAATTGTCTTCCGGGCTGTATTATTGTCATAAATGGTTTGGTCCATATCTGAACATGTACACCGAAGTTATAGCAACTTCCTGTTTTACAGCGAGTCATGGATTTTCCACGCCACGTCACGCACACGCTCATCAGTGAAAACTCACAGCTTGTACAAAATGTCAAAATGGCCGACTTCCTATTGGAAATTGCTCCAACAGCCTTTTTTGTACATGTGAACATGTTACATATTCCACAGAAATGTCGTACGTCTAGGAAAAAGTTGTCAGAGGGGGGGAGCCCTGTAGAGGGCGCTAGCGAGCCATTTTGCCACACCCATTCGCGTGATGCTAAAAATCGGCGATTTCCCGGGGAAGACACGTGTGTGCCAAGTTCTGTGAGTTTTCGTGCATGTTTAGGCCCCCTAATAAAAAGCCGGAGAAAAATAATCACTAGGGATCCAATAGAGTCCTCACACAGTGTGTGTTCGGGCCCTAATAATAATAACTAGGGTTACAAGCAACACTGGGAGGTCCCTCACGCCATGACACTTGTTGGGGTGTGGCGAGGACTTGGATATGAATCATTATGCGTATTGTGAGACAATTATGTAGAAAATGTGGGCAAATTGCAAAACGTGTAATTTTCTGTTGCTAGTAGGTGGCGCTATGACTTTGAGTGAATATTGACATACGAATGTGTTCAGGGTGGGACTTCAATGAATTGATTAAAGTTTGATACAAATTTGAGCATTTATGGAGAAGTTACACCGATTTGGTCTTGGCGAAGGATGTACCTTCGCCGCCACGCCCCAGACAAGACGTTTAACAAAAACTCAGAATCTTCACAAAATATCATTGTCAGGGTCTTCACACAGTGTGTGCTCGGGCCCTAATAATAATCACTAGGGATCCAATAGGGTCCTCACACAGTGTGTGCTCGGGCCCTAATTATGATTATTTTCTGTCTGGCCTAACTTTCATCCCTAATGTTAGATTTTGCATTCCTGGTTCCTGAATTTCCTGAAGTTGAAAGCAATACAGAATGCCTGAGACACTTATTGCGTTATATTCTATCATATACTATTATATTTTGAATTACATAAAGACATTAGCACCATAAGGATACATAAAAGACGCACATTGTTGCATATAAAGTCCATTCATCCATCCATCTTCATCCGCTTATCCGGAGTCTGGTCGCGGGGGCAGCAGCTCCAGCAGGGGACCCCAAACCTCCCTTTCCCGAGCCACATTAGAATGCTCTGACCGAGGCGTTCCCAAGCCAGTGGGTTAATATAATCTCTCCACCTAGTCCTGGGTCTTCCCCGAGGCCTCCTCCCAGCTGGATGTGCCTGGAACACACCTGCCAAGGAAAGCGCCCAGGGGGCATCCTTACCAGATGCCAGTACCACTTTAACGGGCTCCTTTCGACGCAAAGGAGTATGGAGGAACAGGACTGCCATAATAAAAAAGAAAGAAAGAAATATATAAAAGTATAAATAAATAAAAGTATAAATAATTAAATAAATATAAAAATAATTGAAAAAATAATTTAAATTTTGTATTAAAAAAGGATATTTCTTTATTTTAACATGTATTTATTTATTTGTGCATTTATACATTTATTTATTTAATTATTTTTACATACATTTATTCTTAAATTTATTTATACATTATTTTATGTATTTATTTCCGTATTTCCACATTTCCTTGTTTTATTTATTTCCGTATTTCCGTGGCCGTAAATGTTAAGAAGGTAG